>PVJH01002486.1:62327-166898 GCA_004026705.1 Nesogale talazaci | reverse complement strand
TGCCCATCCACCACTCCTTTGGTGTCAAAACTGCCGCTTGGATCAAGGAAGTTCGATATGCAGGACTCTGGTGTCCAAAGGACAGGCTTCGCTCCTGGCTCCTCTCTCCCTCTTGGTGAGAGCTACTTTCCTGTTTCTGAGATGGCTCAGCAGGATGGGGTCACAGTCCTGTTAAAATTCACAGCTGAATCTCTTCCTCCTATCAGTGTGCATCTTTACCGTGGTTACGTTTTCCAAGATACTCCTCAATGTAGTGGGTCAGGGAAAGAAGAGCGCATTTATCTTTGTGAGCAAATTTTTTTAAGTGATACTCAAATTCGAAACTGGATTTTTTTTTTTACAGTTACTACTGCCTAAGATAGTTACTGTCATCTGAGTTTGGTTTTGACTCTGCACACACACGCGTGCGTGCATGCGTGCGTGTGTGTGTGTGTGTGTGTGTGTGTAACAAGGCATATCCTTGTCATATCCCTCTTGGTATGAGATTGAAATCTAATTAGATACATTTTCATATAGTTAAGTGTCTTCTCAGCTAAAACAGTCCCCTGGTTACAAAGGAAATCTGTTCCAAGGGCATCTTTAAGGCCCATATTTTTTGGACTATAAGACACTTTTTTCCCCAAAAAATGGAAAAAACAAGGGTGCGCCTTATAGTCTGAAGGTGTGTGTGTGTTAGACAGGGTTCTGTAAAGAAACAAAACCAGGACACTAATAATTATATATATTTATCTACATAGAAGAATATCTAACATAAGAAACCATTATAGATTTATAAAACAGTACAAATGGCTCGGCGCAACTTACATGAGACAGCTAGGAGACTGGCAGTCCTTGGAGTCTTGAAGGCAGTCCTCTGTAGAGCAATTCAGGCTATTCCGGCCATAAGCAGCAAACAGCAAAGGAGGTCGCCAACAGTCAGCCAGATGACAGAGTCTGACAGTCCCCAGCTCAAGAGGTGTATAATTCCAGAAGCGTGGCGAAGCAAGGCTTGAAGGAACCTCAACTCACAGCAACGCAGTCCACTAATTAGGTGTGCCACGGGTAGTGTCGCTCGGAGATCGAGGCACAGGACAGACAAGGCAGCCGCTGATCCGAAGATCCAAGAAAAAGAGCGCAATGGCGGGGCCATTTCTATCTCCTCCCTTCAATTGATCACAGTGGGTTCATTGGCCACGTTGTCCCAACAGACCACCTACCTATCTTCTTGGGCCATGTTGGCACAACGAGCCTTTCTATCACATGGTACCCCAGAACATTGTAGCATACTGGTCCTATGTGGTTCGGAGTATTTCTTGTTGTTCTCCCGCTCTAAAAACTGGGTGTGTCTTATGGCAGGGGCATCTTCTGTTTTGCAGAATATGGTAAATCTTTAAGTTGGCTTTGAGGGCCAGTCAGAGCAGGTAGGTGCATATGGTTCTTATTGAGGCTCGCTTCCCTGGAGCCCGGGTAGAAGCGACTAGGAGAAACACTGGAGAGGGCTGCGAGTTGGGAGGAGGGAAAGTCTCTGAGCTGGTCGTAGACCGCTGGGGGTGGGGGGTGGGGTGGGGAAGATAGGTGCCATCCAGGTGGCCCCAATCCAGAGGGACCCCATGCCCAAGGAACGAAACACCGGCCCGGTACTGCCTCACCCTCACAATTGTCCCTCTGCTTGAGCCCACTGCACCAATCCCTCTCGTTGACGACTTTCCTCTGTTTTGCTGCCCCTAGTTTCTAACAGACTACAAGTTAATGAGAAGAGGATACTATGTGCATAAATATGTGATATTATCAGGAACCTATTGATAATCTTCAATGTGCCCACAACAGCCTCAGGTATTGTGCAGTTTTCAGAAAAATTACACCTATCAGGAATCCACATCAGAATAATCCATTCCAAGGAAACTATGCATGGGTTGAAGTTAGCTGGGTGATAACACCTGACAGAAAAATGCATTTCCCATAAATATGCTAACACAGACCTAGTTTGTATAATATCTACAAGATACAGGAACTGTAATAGTCTGTAATCAGATAGGAAGGAAGGTATCAACCAGAAGAGAGACCAAAAATAACCTTTAAAAGGAAAAATAGGCCCACTCCCAAGCCTAGAGCAACAATTAATATTCCCTGCTACCTCTCCCTCCACCTCTCTCCCCCACAAAATACTAAAAATGACAAAAGACAATAGACAGGGTGCCCTCGTTATGTGAATTCCAACCCATACCTGCCACCTGTCAAGCGGCACCTGTGCAGAGCAACCTGGTACTTCCTGTTCTCTGTCCAGGGTGCTAACTCCACGTGAGGACCCGCGTCTTCTAGAAGCCCAGCTGGAGAGCCCCAGGAAGGGGGAGCGTCCTCTCTGACGTGGAGCCTCTGCAAGGGTGGACCTTGAGCTGGCCCAGCTGCAGGGGTGTCACCTGAGTGGGGCATGGGCTGGGGAGGTGCAGACTGCACCCAGTCCCCAGACAGAGGGTGACACCAAAATGCCTACAATATTTTTGTATCGTATCGCAGCAGAAATTTATATGTGTGTATATCCATATATATACATGTACATATATGTGGGTATACACACACACACACACATATATATATATATATTCCCCCTGTCGTTCTAACAGGGAGAAGGTTGACACATTGCTTTGAATCACGTGGTTCCCTCTGCAAAGTATAAACACCACTGTTTTCTTGCGGCAGGTGTATTTTAATAGTTGCTGATTTTGTCAAGTTTTATGGCGACAAAATTGTAGTAATTAGTTTATGTGAACCTATATGAGTAGTTTATGAGAATGAAGTAGCAATTAAAAGGGAAAGGAAGAAAAATACTTATGCTCATTAATTAAGTAATGTAATTCAACGTAGGAAGCTTTTACAAAGCCTTGTTGCTAGTGATCTAATTAAGATATATTTCAATTAAGCGATGGGTGTCACATATGCTCTGATTACAATCGGTAGTCAACATTAATTACTAAGAGACATTCTGCGTGATCCGGTGCGGCGACGGTGTGCGTGTGGTTCGAGGATGGTGCCGGGTGGGAGCAATGGCACCGATCCAAGTGACTCCACTGCCGAGCGGAAGCCACAGCTGCCACCGGGCGGGTCCCCTGGCGCGTTCTCTGAGCGCAGTGAGGTTCTGGCTCCAAAGTCCCGGGCGGGCGAAGCAGCGCGGGGCCAGGCGTCCCACCCGCTCCCGCTCCCGCTCCGGGCGCGCGCCCCCTGCTGGCCGCCACCGCGCAGGGTGTGGGCCGAGCCCAGACCGCGCGCGCCCCCTGCTGGCCGCCACCGCCACCGCGCTCAGCCGCGGCCCGGGCCGCAGGGCATCGCCCTCCGCGCGCCCCTGTGCTCCCAGCACTTCGCCCGCCCGTGCTGGGCATCTCCTCCCTCGGTGGGTGCCAAGGGCCGCCGGAGGGCCTCCTTGTGCTCCGATTCCCTCATCCCCCCACGGCCAAGGACTCTAGCATTGACCACTTTCGTCCCTTTTCTCCCAGGCCTCTCCACGGCACCTGCGGGCAACCTGGCCGCGCCGCCTGGCAATCGGTCACCGCAAATGCTTCCCAAGCCACCTTCCCGCCTGCAGTTGTCATCTCCCGCTCAGCTGGCCTCCCGGTAGTTCCCGATGGCCGGCGCCCTTCGTCCGCTGGGGACGCTGCCAGCCTGCCTGCGCTCCGCGGAGCCTCCTTGATTCCCCCTGCTGAAGGCCTCGGTGGAGGCCGCTGGCCCCTTGGTGCGTTCGTTCGCAGCCCCTGCCCAGCTTCCTCAGCGTCTCTCGGCGACCCAGCCCTCCCGGCGCCTCCGGCAGACTATCCCCGCACACCGGTCCTGTGCTGTGCGTTCTCAGGGAGGCAGCCTGACGACCCCCGAGGGTGGGAAGGAGCCGCAGCCGAAGGGATTCTGGCCCCGCACATGTCACAGTAAAACTGTGATCCAGAGAGTGTTCAACAGCTGATGGTGTGGAAGATCACCAGGCCTCTCTTCTGCAAAGCTTCTGGGCAGACTGTCACCACCAACTGTTTGACTCACAGGGGTGCGGACGGATTGGTGCATTAGCCCTACTCCCAAATTGTAAGCTACTGCCATCCAGCCCATTCCAATGCACAGAGAGCTTCCCCACCCCGCCCCGCACCCTCACCTCCATTTCAAAGCTGTCCATCTTGAAGAGAGCAGACAGCCTCACCTTGCTCCCACCAGGCAGCTGGTAGGCTTGAACTGCCAATCTGGAGCTGACATGCCTAATCCACAGCGCCATAAATTGATTCCGACGTACAGGGGCCGTGCAGAGCACGGTATGGGCTCTGGAATTGATCTCTGGAATTTCTGAGACTGTCATTCTTCACTTGATCATCTTTCTCCCTCTGAGTGGCTAGTAGGTTTGAACTGTCGACCTTTCACCTTCCCCAATCTGTAACAGGACCATGACAAGCTCTAAAACCAAACTCCCCGCCATCGAGTTGAATTGACGAGATGATGCGGGTAGAAGCAGAGGGTGCACGGATCCTCTCTAGCAGTCTAGAAGGCAGGCTACACAGAACCCGTGATTAAGCGTTCAGAGCGTCCCTGGCCGTGGAGCACTCGGACAGTACACAAACAACAACAGCGTGGTGGAAAGGGAACATCACACTCCTTCTGGGTTCTTTCCACCCGCGTGCACTCTGGGACAAGCTGCAGGGGATCCTGTGTTCCTGGAGCCTGTTGTGCTAAGAGGTTTGTCCCCACCTCTGACTCGACTTAACGCATCTGTCCTGTGTGGGAGCAGATGGAGGGGCAGGGGTGGGCTCCGCCGCCAGAAGGAAAGAGGACTGGCAAGTGCATTGGTGTCATTATCTGCCTGGGGCTGGGGAAGGGGTTGATGGGTGCTCTTCGGTCGGTTCTCACACACAGGGACCCTCTGTAGAGCACAGGCAGCACTGCCCCGGGAGTCCTGAGCCAGCTTCACAGTTGGTGCCATGTCTGGACCAGGGTTGGAGGTGCTGTGTCAGTTCATCTAATTGGAGTCTTCCTCTTGGTCATTGATCTACTTTACCAAGCACCAGGCCCTTTTCCAGGGACTGGCCTCCCCTGACAACATGCCCAGAATACAGAAGAGGAAGTCTCACTGCCCTCACTTCTATGGGAACATTTTGGCCGTATATCTTTCCAGACAAACTTGTTTGTTTTTCTGGCAGTCCGTGGTACTTTCAATATGCTTCAGCGCCATAATTCAAACTGCATCACTTCTGTTGCAGAATTTTTTTCTTCATTGTCCAACTTTCACTTGTGTGTTGAGAAGACTAGAAATGATAAGCTATGAGCTGACGGAGAATGCCACAGCTTTAGTCAGGTGCACTTAGCTCTTCAAAGCATGTATCTGCTCCTCGACACTTGTGCAGCAAATGGACCCCAAACATGATTTCATTTTCTTCACTGCTGCTTCCATGAACATTGCTTATAGATGGAAGCAAGACAGGATCCTTGACAATGTCAGCATGTTATCTATGGGTGGAGTTGTGAGGATTTTTGTTTGATATATAGATGGAGTTGTAATCCATACTGAAGGCTGTAGTCCTTGATCTTCATCAGCAGGTGCTTCGAGTCCTCATTTCTGAAAGTGAGATGGTGTTATCAGCACATTGTAGGTTGTTAATAAGCCCTCCCCCAATCCTCCAATGTCCAAGCCCCTCTCCAATGTCATGTTCTTCTACACCTAGTCCAGATGTTTGGACTCTTTGCTTAGCTTACAGATCAACTACACATGATGAAATTATACCGCCGTCAGGGTGGTGGGGTGAGATCAGGCACGATTCCCACACTGTGTCTCCACTGTTGTCCCCTGTTGCCCCATGGGTTAGTGAGGGGCATTGTGTCTCGGTGTGGGGGCTGCTCTGAGCAGGATTATCATCCTCAGGACTGGGTGGGTGAGGGTGTGCTCCTCTCCCTCCCGCTTCATTTGTTCCTGTGGGCTCTGAACAGACGAGTCCCTCTCCCTGAGCTGAAGCTTCAGCACTATCCTCTGAAGTGAATTCTTCTGGGGGGAGGGGAGTTTGTCCACCTCCTGGAGCACTGGTTTGAAATCTGGTCACTCTCCCTGTGGAGATATAACATCGCCCTCCCCTTGGGTTGGTTAGTGTCCTGTTCCCCTGATACCCAGGTCTCCCCCCTCCTTTTTGGTTGGCTGAATTTTGGTTCCCTGAATTGGGTCTGGACCCTGCCATAGGACCTGAGCCTCACCCCAGGAATGGAGGTGCACAGTAGCTTTTCCCCTATGCCCCCTTTGCATGTTTATGCTTACCCCAGCAGACTCATGTTGTACTTGCCCTTTTGTGCTTGGCTTACTTCACTTGGCATAATTTCCTGTAATTCTTCCCATGCAGCAATGTGCTTCACGCATTCATCAATATGCAGTATTCCATTGTATGTAACTGTTGATGAAAATTTGAGTTGTTTCCAGCTCCTTGCAATTGTGAACTGCTCTGCGATGAATGTTGGAGCACAGATGTCTGGCCACGGTGTTTTTTGTTTTTTTGTCTCTTCTGGGTATAGGCCCAGTAGGAGGTTTTCTGGGTTGTATAGTAGCTCAATTTCCATCTGTTTCAGATATCGTCAAATTGATTTCCACAGTGGCTGTACATACCTACTAGTCCACCAGCAGTGAACGAGAGTTCCTATCTCACCACAGCTCCCTCCCCCTAGTACTTGTTGTTTGTGGTATCTCAGTTGTTTTAATTGCATTTCTCTCATGGCTAATGACCTGGAACATTTTCTCATATGTTTATTGGCCATTCAAATTTCTGCCATTGTGAAACTTTTGTTCAGGTCCTTTGTCTACCTTCTGGTGGGCAATTAGGTGTTTGTTTGTTTTGTTTGGGGGGGGTTGGAAGCTAGTAGAGTATTGTAGATTGTAGAAATAAGGCCTTTGTCTGATGTGTCATTGCTAAAGATGTTTTCCCAGAGTGTAACCCAGTGGTTCTCAACCTTCCTAATGTGCAACTCTTTAATACAGTTCCTCATGTTGTGGTGACTCCAACCATAAAATTCTTTCTGTTGTCACTTCATAACTGTCATTTTGCTAATGTTATGAATTGGGCGACCCCTGTGAAAGAGTTGTTCAATTCCTAAAGGGGTCTTGACCCCTAGGTTGAGAATGGCTGGTGTAACAGAAAAGCAAGGAAAGCAGAGCGATGAAGTCCCCAGGATACCAAGACAGACTGCAGGCCTAGGGCATGGCACTCCCTCAGAATTAACCGGAAAATATTCATAAAGGTTAGCAAACAGCTTTGAACTACTTATAGACTTTCTTCTGGGGGGTGGGACATTGGTTCTGTTGTTGTTTATTTTATTTTGTTGCTTTGTTTTGCTCTGTCTTGTTTTTGTGCATATTGTTTCTGCATGTCTATCTAGATAAGATAGGTGGGATAAATAATCTGGAGGAGAAAAAAGAAGAACATGGGAAAAGGAGAGGTGGGGGAAAGGAAGTGGTGTTAATAAACCCAGGGACAAGGGAACAACAAGTGATTTAAAACTGTTGGTGAGGAGAATGTAGGAGGCCTGGCAGTGCTTGATCAAGGGCAATGTAACCTAGAGGAATTACTGAAACCCAAGTGAAGGCTGAGCATGATAGTGGAACAGGAGGAAAGTACAAAGAAATAGAGGAAAGAATTAGAAGGCAAAGGGTGTTAATAGAGGTCTAAATACAAGCATGAACATATGTAAATATATTTATATATTTATAGTTCTATGTACATATACTTACAGGTTTAGTATTCAGTTAGCAAAGGGACATTTGGTCTCTACTCAAATACTTCCTCAATACAAGAACACTTTGTTCTATTAACCTGGCATTCCATGATATCACCTTCCCCACACAATCACTAAAGAGAAAGCAGGTGCATAAGCAAATGTGATGAAGAAAGTTGATGGTGCCCGGCTATTAAATGATATAGCATCTGGGGGTCTGAAAGGCTTGAAGATAAACAAGTGACCATCTGGCTGAGAAGCAACAAGGCTCACATGGAAAAAGCACCCCAGTCTTTGTGATCATTAGGTGTTAATATGGGATCAGTTATCAGGCACCAAAGATCCAGAACAAAAAATCATATCATTGTGAAAGACAGGGAGTGCTGAGTGGAGATCCAAAGCCCATCTGCAGGCAATTGGACAGTCCCTTACAGATGAGTCATGGGGAGGAGATGATCCAGTCTGGGTGCAGTATAGCACTGATGAAACATACAACATTCCTTTAGTTCTTGCATGCTTTCTACCTCTCCCCCCACTAGCATGACCCCAATTCTACCTTATAAATCCAGGTAGCCCAGAGCATGAGTACAGGGACAGATAAGAGCTGGAAACAGGGGATCCAGGACAAGATAAACCCCTCATGACCAATATTGAGAGTAACAATACCATGAGGGAAGGGGAAGGTGGGGTAGAAAAGCGGAGCTGATCACAAGGATCTACATATAACCTCCTCTCAGGGGGATAGGCAACATAAAAGGGGGTTGAAGGGAACATCAGACAGTGTAAAACATGAAAAAAATTAATAATAATTTCTAAATTATAGACGGTTCATGAGGGAGGGGTTAAAAAGAGAAGCTGATACCAAGGGCCCCAGTAGAAAGACAATGTCTTGAAAATGATAATGGCAACAATTGTACAGATGTGTTTAACACAATAGATGGATGGGTGGATTGTCATAAGAGTTGTATAAGCCCCCAATAAAATGATTCAAAAATAAAATAGAGAAAGGATACACCCCTGACACACACCTTTCCTGCTTTCAATAGTATTCTCTTGTTCTGTTGAAATGACTGCTTCTTGGTCCATGTAGAGGTTTTTTGTGAGCAAGTAAAATACTTGGGAATTCTTATTCTTTGTGATGTGGTATGTTCTCTTCTGAAACCAGGGAGGTGTCTGGCACCTCCCTATCAATGTACCGCTATGACCATTTTTAGGTTATTGTGTTAGTCCTACTAGCCTAGAGAAACAATGCAGAGACATGCAAGAGGTACACAAGAGAGAGTTTTATAGAATGGGTAATTGTACATTAAGAAAACATCCCAGCCCAGTCCAGATCAAGTCCATAAGTCTGATATTTGTCCATATGTCTAACAGCAAACTACAACGTCCTTCAGATTCATGAAACACAAGCAAGACAATCACCAGCCAGTGAGTAGAAAGTCTTTGGATCCAGTGGTTTGTAAGCAGCCCCGGGCTGGCAGGAGTCTTCTCCACGTGGCTTGTCTAGGTCCAGGCTTCTTGCTGCATCAAGGTAGGTCCGTGTGGCTTCTCCTCAGGGATGTCTCACAGGGAGCCAGCCTTGTCAGTTGAATGCCTTCAAGCAAGTGTTGTCAGTCAAAAATCTCCAAGGAAGTGAACAGAGAGAGATAGTGCCTCCACCTCCAAGAAGGAATTACCTTATTTGCCAGAATTCTCAGGAGAAGGTCATGCCCACACAGAGGTCTCATTGACTATCTCCAGATTGACAGGCAAGATTCCACCCCTACATTCTTAATCCTCAAATTGACACCAGATTAGGTGACTACCTGTGTTAGTCCGGGCAGACTAGATAAACAAATTCATAAACATGCATATGGACATAAGGGAAAGGTTTATATATAAGAGGAATGGAACATTGTGAAAGCATCCCAACCCATTCCAGTCCAAGGTCATAAGTCTGACACTAGCCCATATGTCTGGAATCAGTCCATAAAGTCTCCCTCCAACTCATGAAGCACATGAAATGGCACCAGGACAATCATAGGCCATTGGGTGCAGAGTCTTGTGTGTCCAGTGGCAGTAGAAGCAGTTCAGCGCTGGCAGGGGTCTCTCTGTGGCTTCTCTGGCCCCAGAGTCTGGTTCCATCAGGGCAAGCCCCTGTGGCTTCTCCTCCAGCCCCTTCATTCCTCAGGAATCAGGATTGATCAGCATGTTGTCATCTCATCTTATCAGTAGCCTCGAAGTCTGAGTCGAGTCTCTCTTCTCCAATTGGTAAATACCACGAGACTTCCCAGAATTCTCAGGAGAAAGTCATGCCCACCTAGAAGCCTCTCTGGCTACTCATTGGCTATCTCCAGATTGACAGGCTAGACTCTACCCCTAGACTCTCAATCATGAAATTGACCCACGAGTACATGACTGCCACACTGCTACAGACCACCCATTGTCAATTTGACACTTTCACATAACTTTGTAACCATATGTAATTTTCTTTTTTTTTTTTTAGGCATCACTGCCCTGGTGGTGGGTAGGAGGCCCAGCCTTTGCTCCTGGGAGCTGGAATCGAACCTCCATCCCAGTGGGCCGCAGTCCCGCGCACAACCACTACGTCACTGGGGCTCAGCCCCATATGTAATTTTCAAACAAATAATAAAATCATATCTATACCTAACAGGATAAAACTTTAATGCATACAATTCAACATGTGTCACTCTCATTTAAACATAACATGCTATAAGTGAATAAAGCAGAAAGACATATTCTATGTCTTACAATTGCAGTTAGGTAACACCCACAACTTAATCCTATAATCCTATGAATGTATTACCCAATTTATGGAGCTTGTAAGTCAACCATTTCATGCCTTTATGCCCCAATTTGGGTATCCAGTTTTCATATTGCCCACTTACATCAACCTAGTGCTCAGAGGAAAGGAATCATATTTTTTGACCTGAAAAATCTTCATTCCAGGTGGAAACTTGTGAAGTCCATATCAATAAGCAAAGTCAAATCAGGACAGACCATCGATAAAGTCTGCAACAATATGCACCAGTTCACCGGTTCAAATAACATTTCTTCATCAGGTTGGGTTCTGGTCAACTCAATGAGGACTGCGTCTCTTAGCCTGGCCAGGGTGTCCATTGGTCGCCTTGCCTTAGACCAGGGCCCATCACAAATTCTCAGTAAGTCTAGCCCTCTCGTGCTAGGTCCTGAACTTCAGACCAGTCAACCTGCCCTGGCCTTTTCCTTCAGTTCCTTGTAAACCAAATCCACGAGTGTCAGTGGCCAAACTCAACCCATCTCTTTATTGCATTTCTCTCACTCAAAAAGTAAATCCAGGTGGTCACCTAAAAAGCATTTCAGTATGCCACAGGTTTCCTTTAACATTCAGCCCCAGAGAGGCGTTTTCTTCATGATTCCAGAATTTTTTCCAGCATCTGACACAAACCACTGTTTCAAGATTCCAAAAAAAAAAAATAAATAACCCAGAGTTATACTTCCTTCCATCTCTCAATCTGGCCCTTAGGCAGCTCTCTTGGAATGCAAATATCCTGAGTACTTCAAAATACATGGTGGGGCTAAACTTTTCAGAGCCTAGTGAAAAGTTTAGCGCATTGTAAACCCATCTAGCAATCAAATTAATGGCTTGAAGCAAGTGGGTTTACAAGCTCTTTATTTTCATAATTGCCAATAAATATTTCTATCCATCCTATTATTTAAATAATAAACATATCAGTATAGATAACAAAGAATCAGATACTAAACTCCATTCTTAAAACAGTCAAGTTCAATCCTTATTTAGCTTATCTAAATCCTTAGCTAAACTATTCTAGTTATACAAAAATATGGGATTAGGCCTCTGAAGGCATCAAACCAGAGACAGACTTTCTGTAAGCCATTTGCCTTAGGCAGCATGGTTTCTGAGAAATTCAAATGACAATTTCTACCCCTGATTTCAAAATATACATTAACAACATTCATTTTCACCATTTCAAACCAAAGACAACATCCAAATGAAATAATCAAAACATTAACTTCCCTTATTGTTTCCAGAAAACAACTTAGTAAACTGCAAGGACATTTCTGACTTCTGGTTAGCCAAAGAAGAAACACTACCATGAGGCAGAAATCAACAAACATCTACTTTCCATTTCATGATTTATTTCTCCAGTACCCCACTCCCAAGGTACCATAATATGTTAGTCTGGGTAGACTAGAGAAACAAATTCATAAGCATGCATTTATATACAAGAGAGCATTTTATAAAAAGAAAACATATAATACAAAAAAGCATTTTATAACATAACAATATAAAAAGCATTTTATAGCATAAAAAGTATGTATTTCTATATAACATATAAAAACATTGTATAACAATATTAAAAAGCATTTTATAAGATATAATATAAAAAACAATATAGAAAAGCATTTTATTAATATAAAAAGCATTTTCTATTAAGAAAACATCCCAGCCCAGTCCAGATCAAGTCCATAAGTCTGATATTTGCCCATATGTCCAACAGCAAACTACAAAGTCCTTCAGATTCATGAAACACAAGCAAGACAATCACCAGCCAGTGAGTAGAAAGTCTTTGGATCCAGTGGTTTGTAAGCAGCCCCAGGCTGGCAGGAGTCTTCTCCACGTGGCTTGTCTAGGTCCAGGCTTCTTGCTGCATCAGGGTAGGTCTGTGTGGCTTCTCCTCAGGGATGTCTCACAGGGAGCCAGCCTTGTCAGTTGAATGCCTTCAAGCAAGTGTTGTCAGTCAAAATTTTCCAAGGAATTGAACAGAGAGAGAGAAAGTGTCTCCTCCTCCAAGAAGGAATTAACCACATTTGCCAGAATTCTCAGGAGAGGGCCATGCCCACACAGAGGTCTCATTGGCCAGCTCCAGATTGAAGGCTAGACTCCGCCCTTACATACTTAATTCTCAAATTGACACCAGATTAGGTGACTGCCAGTTATCTTCAGCAAAAGTGTACTTCTTTGTGATTTTATTGATATTGTTAGCTAATTTCCATGTTTTTTGGATTCACATCTTGTAATTGGCACAAACGTGTCTCTTCCAGTCGGCTGGCCAGGTGGCAGTTTTCCATATACTTTGACATAAGTGATGTGGCATAGTTGAGCTGGATACCAGTCAGGAGCTGCTCCAGTTACTATGGTTATCTTGAAGTACATTCTGCAACAGTCTCAAACATGCCACCAGCATGTGGACTTGTGGTGGCTTCAAAACACTGCAACTTTACTTCGAAGCTTTTCAAATTTCAGAGGTAGTTTCTCTGGGAAATCTTTGTTTGGATTTGCACATAAGAGAATCTTTTAAACCAAGAACAAAGTAGAACTGACATTGAAAGGAGAATGAGAAATCCTAAACTGTTGCATCTGCTTTTGTTGATTTAACTCTTCAAGTGAGTATTGCCTAGGGAGAGGGGGACTAATGCGAAAAACATAATTTTTTTTAGTTGCCAAACTTGTATGTGACTTACCATGTTCTTCTTATGTTTTTACCTACAGATGTATACTGAAAGTGGGGATATCTTAGGTCAGTGGTTCTCAACCTGTGGGTCACAACCCCTTTGGGCATCAAGTAACCCTTTCATTGGGATCACCTATGACCATCGGAAAACACATATTTCCAATAGTTTTAGGAACCCAGACAGCACTCCCCTTTATGTCTCTAGGCGGGTCTGCCCACATAAAGATATGCCTAGATATGAGTACCCAGTATGAAGACTGTTATCCATGCTATATCATGCCGCAAGACAAAATTTCATTTGTCATTAGAAATAAATATTTCACAATATATAATTAGAGTTGTTTTGTGATGAATCACGATGCTCTAATTATGTTCAATTTGTTACAATGAAAATACATCCTGCATATCAGATATTTACATTATGATTCATAACTGTAGCAAAATTACAGTTAGGAAGTAGTAATGAAAATAAACAAACATGAGGACCTGTATTAAAGGGTAGGGACATTAGGAAGGTTGAGAACCACTGTCTTAGGTCAAGTTGCCCAGGAAGTAAAGTCTGAGGCAATTATTGAGAGGGGCCCTCAGGAATAATAATGGGAGGAGGGGGAGGCCCTGCGGAGAGGAAGGCAGCTGTGGTCGGAAAGACACGTTGGCTATGATGTAGATACACCAGTTAGCCCAATGGGGAGCTCTGGAGCTGAAATGGAATTGAAAACTGAAGTAAGGGAATTGATTATATCTTTCTCCTACCAGTCATTGAACGTGACCTGCCTCTAGGCCCGTGGTGCTCAACTTTCCTAATGCTGTTATCCTTTAATACAGTTCATGTTGTGGTGACCCCCAAGCATAAAGTAATTTTCATTGCTTTTCTTATTATTTTACTTATTTATTTTTTTAGGCATCACTGCCCTCTGATGGGAGTGGGAGACCCAGCCTTGCTCCTGGGGAGCTGCTGGTGGATTTGAACCGCTAAGCCAGTGGGCCACAGTCCCGCACTCAACCACTACACCACCGGGGCACAGCCTTCGTTGCTTCTTTATACCTGTAATTTTGCTACTGTTATGAATTGGGAGACCCTGTGAAAAGGTCACTCGACCCCCTCAGGGGTCACACGACCCACAGGTTGAGAAGCGCTGCTATCGGCAAAGCAGCTCCCTTCAGCTGGTGACAATTCCCTAAATAAGGTGTCAGCCGTCAGCTGTCAACTCGTCTGACAGTCAAGAGAATGAGTGTGTCGGTCTGGAATCGCAGGATGTTGCAATGTTTGTGGCTTTTATCAGATTTTTAACATGTGTATCACACGCCTCTTTCTATCCTAAGAAACGATTCACTTTTGTACTTTATTCCTCTTGGAAATCTCTTTTCTTTAGAAATCCCTCTCCCAAATTCATTGTCTCTTGTTTACTGTAGCTAATAAAACTCAAGCGAAACGACCCTCCCCCCCCAAAAAAAAACACCCCAAAATCTTCTCAAGTGCCTTCTGTAGTTGCTAAATTCCTCCAAAGACCATAATAAGGGCCAGGTTTGTGAAACTTGGTGCAGTCCGGAGGACACTGGGGTCAGGGAAACCAAGGCCAGCCACTGAGGCGATCCCTTATAGCGCCCACAGACAGGTCAAAACACAGTGGCGATTTTTTAAAATAACAAGATCCAATCTATCCTCTTGCACAAGCAAACTGCGCAAGAAGCGTGAGTCTCTTTCCTCTTGCAGCTGCTGACGTGGTGAGTGGGGGCAGGGGGTTCGGTGGAAGGGGGGAGATGTCTAAAACATACCAATGTAAGTTTAAAAACAAAAGCCTCACAATGTAAAAACACCAGAATATTCTCTTTTTTCTCCTCAATGATTTTATTGGGGGGGTCTTACAGCTCTTCTAACATTCCATACATCATTTTTATCAAGAATATTTGTACACATGCTGCCATCTTAATTTCCAAGTGTTTTCTACTTGAGCCCTTGTAGAAGAACCCTTAAGCTCTTCTTTCTCCCTCCTTTTCTTAAATAAATCATTTTATTGGGGGAACGCCAGAATATTCTTACTGAAATCTGACAATTTCCTTAACAAGATTATAGAACCTAGAAGTCCAACATTTAGTTCTAACAACTTTTGCCAGATCTACTTGCTGCGACAGAGGAATAGTCTAATGAAACTTATACTCCAACATTTTCAGGCAACACTCCACAGCTCTCTTATCTCTAAGTACTAACCAGCCCTTTGGATTAGTTTTTAATCTGTATCACCATCTTACTGGTTCTCTGCTTAATTTGCTGAATGAATTCTGCTTGGGTTTTGGGTGTTTTTTCTCCAACAGTTATTGGCATGTAATTCACATGTCATACAGTTTAATATTCAAGCACATCAAGAAAAGTTGAACACAAATATGCTTGATACAATTTCTGTTTGGATTGTTATGAGAGCTGTAAGAGTCCCCAATAAAATGATTTTTAAAAACAAAAAAAAAGAGTTGTATAATTCTCATCACGACAATCAGTTTTAAACATTTTTTTCAATTTTGTACTTCGTATTAGCAGCTCTCCATTTCCTCTAAGGCCTGAGATGCTCGTCTTTCTGAGAACCCAGCACTACCTGGTTTCTTTGCCACACGTGTCTATAGCAGTCATATCTTCAGTGATCTTTCTTCATGAGGTCCAGCATGAAGCAGGGTTAAGTCATAAGAACTGATAGTTCTTAGATTGGGGCTAGAATGAAGTGCAAGCCCCACATCCATTTCTATACCTAAGGTTGATATATATATCTCTGGCTCACCTCCCCCTGGGGCATGCCTTTTACTTCCGTCAAGTCAGTGTCCTTCATAGGGACTCCATAGGGCAGGGTAGAACTTCCCTGTGAGTGTCTGAGCCTGCACAGCTTCGGAAAGCCTTATCCTCCCACTGCAGGGCTAGCTTTGCAACTGCTGACTTTGTGTAGCAGCCGAATGTGTAACCTCCAGGCATCCCTAGCGGCAGTTTAGCTAACGGTATGGAATGTAAAACACTGCCGAGAAAAACGAATTATGTGAGGATAGGCCAGTTATGAACCTCAAGACACAAACTGTGGACTTGTACAGATTAAACTTGTAAATGTCTGGACACACCATTTCCACAAACAATGGGGGTTGATGCTATGGAAAATCTTCCCGTAATATTCATTCACAACAGGAGAGTCACACCAATCAGTTTGATGCATGTCAAGGAGAGCATTCAAATCACACGTACCGTATATACTTGATTATAAGCCAACCCAAATATCAGGCAAGGCACCTAATTTACCACAAAAACTGCATTAAAAGTGTGCTTAAAAACTTGGCTTATACACGAGTATACACGGTATATGGTACTTCTGGACCACTATTCATTGGACACCCTCAAGGCAAGAAATTATAACTAAAGGCCAGCATCTGCCAGTTTATGCTCCTGGGCTAGTAGTCATGGCTTCTCACAACATGGAATTTCAACCGTAAGTCCAATGAGTAAAGGTGAGTTTGGGGTAGGTCCCAGTTCACACAGTGGGGTTTGCAGATCCGGTTCTGCTGGTGTGCCCTCTGAATGTTGTTATGTGCTTCCAAAGACCAGAGTCTAAAATCCTAGTCATCGATAGTGCATGGCCTGGTTTTCCCAGAGCTACATAAAAACTAGATCGAAAGTATTTAATTAGGAACCCCGTCCCAGATACATTCTCCCCTTATGTTCCACATAGGTATAAAGTGTTTCTTCTCCATTGAGAGGTTGTTCCTTCTTGCTTTCCGACCAACAGAGATTGGTAATTACCTTCTTTGAGACAAATGTGCTCCCCTTGCCACAATCGTGACTTAAATTTCCAGTCAGGTTTCGTTTTGCTTTTGATTTGTTCAGAGTAGATTGTCTTTTCCTTTTGGTGACAACTGAGGGAGCATTGAATTACTTAATGTGATTTTCTGGTCCATATCTCTAACTCCCACCAAATGACCTTGCCCCTTCACGGATCTGGTAAGAAGGTGGGGGAGTGGAAGATACTGATAGAAGTCACCTGTGGGTAATTGCTGGTAGAAGTCACCTGAGTGCCATCCTGCTGTGTATAAAATGAGAAAAGGAAGGCGAGATCTCATTACCAGCAAGAGTAAGTAAGGTGTAGAGTGTGTCCTCCAACCGAGATCTCTACACAATGAACCTCTAGATCCATCAGAACCTCTAGATCCAGCAGAACCAGGAGCCAGACCAAAGGACAGAGTGATGGGCTACCCAACACAGAGTGAGTAAAACAATGCTTTTGTACAGGAGGCTGGCTTGTGGAATGGGGTGCTGCTGGGCACTTATTATCTGGACCATAAGATAAGGTGACCAGACGTCCTGCTTTTTAATAATGTCCCGCAGTGTTTTAAAATTAAAATATATTACAATACTATTCTTGCATTCTATGAAAATTTTTGTTGCTCCATATAGAGCCAATTTTTAAATCAAGAACACCTCTCCCACCCCCCAGTCAATGGTGTCCCGCTTAAAATCTGGTCACTTTGCCATAAGACACACTTCCCCCCCAAACAAGTGGGGGGAGAATGAGTGTGCATCTTATGGTCCAAAGGTGTGGTACCCCAGAACATTTCAGTATACTGGTACTATTTGGCTCCGAATTTTTTTCTTGTTTTCCTGCTCTAAAAACTGGGTGTGTCTTATGGTCAGGTGCGCCTCCTGGTCAGAAAAATGCGGTCATTGGGGTGGTTGGTCTTGCTGATGTGTGAAAGTGGAGCTGAGTGCCTTTGAGCTGAGGCTTACTGGAGTGGGTGCTTCTGGGCACTTAATTCAGGGAGCTGGATTCGCTGGCCCTAGAGTTTAAGTTGAATGTCATCACGTTGAGGTTTATAACAGAGTGGTATGCCCTTTGGAAATTTTTCACTGTCTTGACAGAACTTTGTAACATGTCCCGATAACTCAACCTGCGCATCTCTCACTGGCAATACAGTAGAACCCCAGGCCTCAACACTAATCCCTCCTAGAAGGACCTGAGCTAAACTGGTTAATCTGTTTTAGAAGGAGCAGAGATGCAATGCAGTCGAATTCTGAATCAATTTTTCCCATAAGAAATAACTGAAAATGGATAAATCCATCCTCGTCCATGAGGTTTTAACTCTAATTTTGCCTTTTTATACAAAACATTACCCAAAAATCTCAAAGTAACCAAGTTCAGAGGTAAGTGATTTAAATAAGACACATAACACTTAAAAAGTTTTATGAACTACAAAATGGCCTGAAGATTGAGGATGTGGATCTGTGGACACAGATGTGGACAGGAGGGATAGAGAAGAGTCAGTGTTTGGAAAGTGTTTTTAAAAAAAACAAAACACTACTATAGTCTGCTGTTGGTGTTTCCTTAACTGTTTTCTAAAAGGGTTTATTAGATTATCATCAATATCAATAACACAGTTAACCAGTTCCTTATCATGATGATTCTTGCAAAAAAATTCTCTAGGACCGATGTTTTTTATCTAAAAACAAGCTACAAAAACTAGGAAAATTATAGCACGCTTGGACCACAGCTGCAAAACGTATCAAGAACACATACTGACAACATCAATTAACCCATACTAGCAAATCAATTAACCTCGAGTGACCTAAACACGAACTGCATTTGTTTATAAAAATGCGTTGTCGGATTCCAGTGTTTTACTTGAGCTGTGATGCAAACTTTCCTGACATTTTGAGTGAAAATTAGAGTTTGTTGAGTACGGATGAGGTTGAGTACCAGGATTTCACTGGACGACTTAGTCATGGATTTTGTGAGATAGCTATTACAATGGGTATCACAACCCAGAGACAGAGAATATTTAGACATTATAGCAACTATGGGAATTTCTGTGATCTGATGGTTAAAGGAGATCTAATCTCGGTTGGGTGAGGGATGGTGTGAGAAACCTTGTTGGCCATTTTATTGTCTGTCAACTTTTGAACTTAACGTTTAAGAGAAGAGCTTTTTGCAATCTGGACTGGTGAGAATTTGTGTTTTTATTTAACTTGTAGTTGGTTCAAACTGTAAGATCTCTGTATCTGTTGAGAAAAGTTTTACCCTCTTATTAAGTATATGACTTTCTATCACAACAGAGTATTAATTGTGCCGAAATACTTCTTAATGAAGTTTAAATTATAGCACTTTCCTGGTTGGTTTGTAGAGAACATGCACGTTTTATTTTTTTATTTTGGCATCACTGCCCTCTGGTGGTCGTGCGAGCTACCCAGCCTAGCTGCTGCTGGATTTCACCTGCCAAGCCAGTGGGCCGCAGTGCCACACTCAACCACTACACCACCAGGGCTCAGCCCTTGTTTTATTAATATAGCCCCAAATCACATAAATAAGGAAACAAGTATAAATTTTTTTTAAAAAATCATTTTATTGGGGGGGGGACTTATAGAACTCTTATCAAAATCCATACACACAGCCATTGTGTCAAGCACGTTTGTTGCCATCATTCTCAGATGTGCTTTCTACTTGAGCCCTCATCAGCGTATTTTCCCCTTGGCCCCATGAGCCCTTGAGAAGTCTCCCTTCACTCTCTTACCCATTGTTGGTCTCCCACCAAGGGGGGGGGGGTTATATATAGATGCTTGTAATCACGTCTTCCGTTCTACTCCACCTTCTCTCCATCTTCCAGGTGTCACCACTGGTCCTGAGTCTCCTTTATTTGTTTCCTATCTGTACCCATGTGCATCCTCTGGCCTAGGCGGATTTGTAAGGAAGAATTGGGATCATGATAGTGAGGGCAAGAGGATGCGGGAGGAAGCATTTAGGAACTAGAGAAAAGTCATATGTTGCCACACTGCACCCACTGGACTGATCTCCCGACGACTCTTAAGGGATGACCAGTTGCCTACAGATGGGTCTTGAGTCCCCAATATGCACTCCCCCTCATTCACAGTGATATGATTTTTTTGCTCTTTGATGTCTGGTACCTGTTCCCTTTAACTCCTCATGATCACACAGGCTGGTGTGCTTCTTCCATGGGAACTTTGTTGCTTTTCAGCTAGATAACGGTTTGTTTGCCTCTAAGACCCCAGATGCTTTCACTTTTCATAGCTGGTCACCACCAGTTTTCTTCACCACATTTGCTTAAGAACCTACTTTCTCTTTGAAGATTGTGTTGGGAAGGTGAGCATCATGGAATGCCAGTTTAATAGAACAAAGTGTTTTTGCATTGAGCGAGTACTTCAGTGGAGGCTCAATGTCCATCTGCTACCTTAATACTAAACTTATAAATATATGCATGGATCTTTCCATAATCATGTTTATATTAACATATGTACATGGCTGCATTTAGACCTCTATAAATGCCCTTTGCCTCCTAGTTCTTTCTTCTATTTCTTTTTACTTTCCTCTTGTCCCACTCTCATGCTCTGCCTTCATTTGGGTTTCCATAATTCCTCTTGGTTACATCGCCCTTGATCAAGCCCTATCAGGCTTAAACCCTTAAACCCTCCTTGCCACTGACTTTGGATCACTTGTTGCTCCTTTGTCCTTGGATTGGTTAACACCATTTCCTTTCCTTCATATCCCTCCTCTCTGATGTCCCCCCAGGACCATCTGCTCCGGTGCTTGGTGTCTTCTCCTCAGATTGTTTATCCAGCTTGTCTTATCTAGATAGACCCACAGAGATAATAATATGCACAACAAAACAAGACAAAGCAACAAAAGAAAACAATCACAACAAAAAAACCCAATGACAAAAAGTGTATTCTTTTGAGATGCTAAAAAAATGTTCTTTTAAGAGGAATTTAGCTCAAAATTTTTTATATTAGTACTAAATTCTTAAAGTGAATAGAGGCTGAGCCCTGGTGGCGTAGTGGTTGTGCGCGGGACTGCGGCCCATTGGGGTGGAGGTTCAATTCCAGCAGTGGGGCTGGGCCTCCTACTCCCACCACCGGAGAGCAGTGGTGCTCCCCCCCCCAAAAAAAAAATTAAAGTGAATAGACAAATACTGATAATTTGGGTTTAAAAAGTTGACTATGCATATTTCCTATGTATTACAATAATGCCTTCAATGTTTTAAATGGACATTGTTTTCCCATGGCGGGACTAATTAATCTGAATCCCTACACTACTTAGGCTACCTTACTATTATGCTAGCATTTTTACACATTTTAAATAGAAAAAATACAATTATGTGTTCAGAGAAATAAAATAGCAAATTATACCCTTGTTCTTACTAATAATGTTTTATAGTATGTCAGTTTGAGCATAATTTCAAAGCTCCATAGTTTAGGGACTTAATGACTAACTGTGCCATATGGAATCCAACTATGCAGTTAGTACAATGTATGTCCCAACTATTAAATGATTGCTGCTGTGGCTTCTTATCTTGAACTTATGCCCCAGGAACAAATAAAAGCCTGGAAAGCTTTACTCCATGCACAGCATTAAGGCTGGCTCCAGAGCAGCGCTTCTCAACCTGTGAGTTGCAGACCCCTTTGCGAGTTGGATGCCCCTTTCACAGGGGCTGCCGAAACCATCGGGAGTACTTCGGTCTTAGGAAGCAAGACACAGTTCCTCTATCTCGTCTGCAGGTGGGTCCGCTGATATGCAGATACACCCATATACGAGTACCTGGCGTGAAGACTGTCACCCATGCTACACCACAGTTGAAGACAAAATTTCAGTAATTGTACTTAGAATACGTCATAATATGGAATTACATATTTTGCGGCTAATCACTATGCTTTACCATGCTTTTTGGACCATAAGACACACTCCCCACCCCTCTCAAAAAAGTGGCGGGGGGGGGGGATCATTTCATGATCATTTTATGATCTATCTGAAAGTTGTGGTACCCCAGAACACTTTAGTCTATTGGTACTATTTGGTTCAGAATTATTTTTTTTTTCGGCTCTAAAAACTGGGTGCCTCTTATGGTCAGGTGTGTCTTGTGGTCCAAAAAATACGGTTTGTGTTCAATTTGTAACGATCAAAATACATCCAGTATGTCTGATATTTATGATTCATAACTAGCAAAATACTTTTATGGTTGGGGGGTCCCCCAAACGGGAGGAACTGTATGAAGGGGTCGCGTATGAGGAAGATTGAGAACCACTGCTCTAGTCTCTGGTCTTTAACATTTTGAATCCTCTGAGGGGCCGAGGTTCTGACAACTTCCTAATGCAATGTACACGGATTTCAGACCTGGCCAGCCAATTCGTCTTCCCTGTTCTCAGGAATGGCATAGCTCCCAGATTCACATCAGCACGAAAGGAACCTCAACCTACAGATGAGTGGGGTCTTCACCTGTGGTTCTTTTCTAATCTCTGTGGTCTTAGCACCAGGAGACATTTAAAAATCAAACTTGTTGCTAAAATGACAAGTACAGATCACGCTTTACATTTCACTAATTTATACATCTGTTTCATCACATCCATTGAAATCTCCCTTATTCCTGTATTTTCCTTCTTTATAACCATCTGAACTTGGGCAATAGTTTATTTCGCCCTAAGGATGTGCCCACATCGACCTGAGAGTAAAGGCCATATTCTCAGAGGTCCTCATGTTACTACTGACCAGAAAGTCTGTTCCACATTTTTTTCCCACTGTATCCTTTTGATTTATATAATGGCCTTTTTTAAAAGTTTTGAACCACTCAGATACTTGGAATGAATCTACTTGGTTATCCTCTATCTAAAATAGATAAATATATGTAGAAATCCGTAATTGTCTTGGGTGGGGAGTGAGCTCTCCTAGGAGGCATCCATTCCTCACCCCGCAGGTGAACAGCAAGCAACTTTCTGAGGTAATACACCCAGGGGTATTGCCCGGAGAGGTTCTTTTTAGGTCACTGAATTTTTTGTAAAAGTAGTTTCTCTAAAACCTTTTTGGTGACTATTGATCTAAGAAAACGACACGCAGCTATGAAATTTTGTTTCCTGCTAGGAGAAAAATGCTGCAGAAACTGTTGTGATGTAGTTTAGAAGGGCAACACTAAGAGAAAAACTCAAATGTATGGGTGGTGTTATATCAAAAAATGTGAAGTAATAATTGAGGACAAACCTCATTCTGGACATTGTCGACTTTCCGAATGAACAAAAATGTTGACTTATATTACATTTGGAGTTTGTTCTACCAGGTCAGACTGTTAATCAAGCTTTCTACTTAGAGGTACTGAAAAGATTGCACAACAGTGTGTGACATAAAAGGCCTGATTTGTGGTGGATGGGGGACTGGTTTTGCCACAACAGTGCACCTGCACGTGCATCCATCTATGTGCCAGTTTGGGGCAAAAACGGCATGCCATCTTGCCCCATGTACCTTACTCACCTGACCACCATGCAATGTCTTTGTTCCTGCAAAAGAAAAGGGGCACTAAAGGACAGCTATTTGATGATAGAAGAGGTAAAGAAAAAACTGCCAACCAAACAGATGGAGTTTGAAAAATCTTTCCAAGAATGGAATTGCAAATTTGACAAATATTTTGAAAATAAAGACTTTTTTGAGGATCTACATATGATCTCTCCGCAGTATGGATAGCAGGGAAGTGGGTGAAGGGACATAGTGGACTGAGTACGATGTGAAAAATAACAATGTGTAAATTATTAAGGGTTCATGGAGGAAGAAGGGGGGGAGGTGAGAGGAAGGGGAAACAGGGGGAGCTGGTACTGGGGGCCTAAGTGGAGTGAGGATGTTTTGGGGTTGATGGCAACAGGTATGCAAATGTGGTATGCACACAATTGACATCTGTGTTGATCGTGATGGGAGTTATAAGGGCCCCCAATGGAATGATATTAAAAAAGGAGGGGAGGAACTTATACCAAGAGCTCAACTGGAAATATTTAGAAATGAAGATGGCAACATGTATACGAATGTGCTTGATAGAAAGGATGTACTGAATGTTATAAGAGCTGTAAGAGCCCCCAATAAAATTATTGAAAAAAAAAAAAAACTTAAATAGCTTTGAAAGAAAATTTTTCAGTTTTGGGTTCATATATATATATATATATGTGTGTGTGTGTGTGTGTGTATGTATATATATATATATAAATAATTGTCACCATCAGTTTCTAAACATCTTCATTCTTGAACTCCTTGCTATCATTCCTTTATTCCTTCCCTTACCCCCTAGGACCCCTTATTATGTGATAAATTATTACCTGTCATCATCCAATACCTTCTCCTACAATTCTGTAATTTGTTCCACACTCGTGGGATTAGTCATCAGTTCTCTTTTCTCGGGGACCCATTATTCCTATTACTGTTTCTGAAGGATTATTTATCTTGGCTTTCATGTATCACATGGTCTTAATTATTCATGAGCATACTCATGTTTACCTAATAAGGGTGGCAAGAACCTTCAAAGTGAGGGGAGGAAATATTAAAGATCTAGAAGACAATTGTGCATTCCATCAGAGCTATGTTGCATTCTGGACTTAATATTCCTTTCACGAGGGACCCTTCAAGTGGGTTTGAGGGTTCATGGTTATACTTTATAAAATTAGTAAGTTTCCTACCCCTTTCTCTACACTGGAATCATTTGAGGACACTTGGTGCCTATTCCTGGACTTTTTGTGATTTTTACTACCTGCATACTTATAGAAGGAAAAAGCTAAGGGGATGTTTTCCTCTCTCGATTTACTAATCTATTTCACACAGATTTACAACTTAGTGGTATTGGTTTCCACACACCTCCCCCATTGTCATTAACAGCACACAATCAGAAATCACCCCTTCATGTGCTTACATTTGAAGTATTTCTATTAATATTATTTACATTAAATTGGAATTCTTCAAAGGTCAGTAAAAAAAAATCATACTAATCTTAAATTTCTAGGAAAATGGCAATAATGTTATAAACGTTACTATCTGTAGTGCCTCTACAAGTGAAACTACTAAAGTAGTATTTCTCTGAAAATACTTTTAAAAAGAATCTATTCAAGCCTTTCACTTTACAAAAAAATGCACATACTAACAATAAAACTGTATTCAGTGAACACATAAATGCAAATTGCTTTAATTTTCAGTTACCTTTAAAAGAAATTACATTGCCATTACCAGCCAGGTTTCCATTCATGATGATCCCATGTGCTAAGGAAGAACTGCCCTCCGTACGATTTTCAGGCTACTTTATAAAGTCGATTAGGAGGACTTCCCTTGGAAGGCATCTTAGGATGGGCCAATCTTTGGCTTAATCAATAGTTAAGCATTGAACTGTTTTAGTGCTAAATGCCTGTCCAAATTACTTAAGGAAAGCTTGCACAAAAACCAAACCCCCCAAAGCAAAGAAATCATGAGACTCTTACAAAGCAGCTTAGAAAAACAAGTTTTCTATTTATTTAAAAATAAGTTTGTAGTTACTACATTGAGGGGACAGATCTTACACATACATTCTAGTTTGTATAAAAGGGTTCAAAGAATTATGCATCAAAAACTAACATAGAAAGTGTCCACATTACAGTAAAGAAAGGTCCAATCATTATGTACAAAAAGAAAGGGCACTGCTATCTTGGTGTGAGACTGCCATTTATAACATATGAAACGCCAGGTTTCTGAAAGGGGAAAAAAAAACCTTCAATAAAGCTAAATAATTTGTTTTTAAACTCTGTTACTTATTACATACAACAGATTTGCTTGTGTTTTAACATCATTTTCTGTACAAAATAAGCATAATTTTAATTTGAAAATGTCAGTTTCAGTATTAACCCTCTAGGTCAGTTACTTTTTAAAAAGTGAACTACATTCTACACATGTCTAAATATTATGTTGACAGGATTTAAGTAGTCTAAAAAGATCTTTAGTTATATTCCTGTCTCCTTGTAGTTTTAATATGGTCCAAAAATGTAACTTTTGTATAATTTTAAAGTTTATCATTGTGATAAATCAACACCCACAACCTTAACCAGCATGTGTGCATGCCTTATATGCTTGTACATAAATACCTTCTTGAACCTATGTCGCTTAGTTTCTTAAATGGAGAAACTCAACCATCCACTATTCTGTATTTGGTTTGTGCCATATAAGGTTAATTTCCTGATGATTTTATCTGCATTAACATAGTATTTCAACACAGCTATCAAAACTAAAAACAAGTATTCATAGGTCATAATATTTTCTACTTGCTTTACAAAATGTGTACAAGGTTAATCTCTGAAGTGCCAAAAGTGGTATTTTCTGACTCAATTTGACCTCTTCTTGGATACTGATTTTTCATTTGTAATGTTTGACTAGGTGTAGTTGAGGGAGTGGGAGTGTTTTTAGCAAAATTGGTAACTTTAGTTCAAAACTCTTGGAAATGTGGCAGGCTGGACGGGAGTCTAAGGACGAAAACAAGAAAAAGATCTTTTCCTAATCTCAATAGAAATAGATACTCACCTAATGCAACTAAATTCACTGCTCAACCTGTTATGTTATGAATACTTTCTAGTTATGAATTTGTAAAACATAAAAGTACTTCCCTTATGATTTTCAGTATATATAATTTCGGTATGTAACACTTAACTTATCTTGATCCTTTCAAGTTAAAGTTCAGATAAGAAAAGTTAAATTTGTTTTCATTAGCTAAGCTGAAATCTTGAAATAGCTTCCCACAGACAATGGAGAGGGATGAGGGAATAGATATGTGTTTGTCAGAATTTAAGTTAAAATGCTGCTAAACTTACAAAAAAAATTTAAAATGTGATTGCTGCTTATATCGTAACCTGTTAAAATGTGTTCTGAAATGTGTGATTACTCGGCATGGCACACGAGGACAGTATACATACTGAATAGAGACCTCCTCCCTCCTTCACTCATCAGTGATTTTAATGTAATATATTTCCAAGTCTCAGATAAGACCTTATCAAGGTGGCAAATATTCTACAGTCTATCTAATCATAGAAAGAAAAGCGAGTTTTATTAATAGTGCCACTAAATAATCTTTAAACTTGACGCTTGGCAATGAAAATGAGGCCAAAAATCTTTAGTTCATAAATATATGCAAAAAATACCCCTACATCACAATGTCATGTAGCATAAAAAAATCTTGTTACAAATAGCCCAGGGTTTTTGGACTATAAAGAGACTGAGAATTCAGATAGTTAATTTGTATAGAAATCTTTCAAGAACAGCTTGGAACTTTAAACTGGGGGCTGGAAGGAGAGGGTACCATGGGTAATATAAAGACTGATTTATAGTTTTCCTTCATGTACTAAGTTCTATTTCTCAAAACCTCAATAAATTCAGATTTTTGTCTGTGTATCTAGGACAACTGCCAACATTCCCTTTTGTTGTATGAACAATACATACATGGTATTTCTGTCTTAAAGAAGTGTGCCATTTCTAAGTGGTACAGCAAAACAATGAATGGTGAGGCCTTTAATTCAACTTTTGAAATGTATAGAATTTAAGTTATAAAAATATAAACTCTAAAATATATCTCGTGAAGCATTAATACATTAAGTATTTCAATTACAAAGAATGTGACCCAAGTCATTTTTGCTTTAAGAAACGAATATCTAACAATATTCAAATAAGGTAAAACTTAGTGTCTTTAGAACAGGAGTAATACATTTACTTGTGGCAGGAAGATGTTAAATCTTTTTTCTTTAAGAGTTAGAAATAATACACACACCGTATTAGAGGTATGTTTCTCACTATGCTTTTCCTTTCTCAGTGCACACCTTAAAACTGTAATTTTTAAAAAATGGATCTAATAGACTTAATTTTTCTAACACAATGCAGATAACATCAGGAAATTATATATTTCTATTATGTAGATTGCCCTCAAAAGCAATGACTTAAATTTCAAACATACATACTATTATTTTCAATGGTGTAAAATGACTCATTCTACTATACAACTAGGCCATCCATTTCTGTATTATAAAGAGTTTAGCTACTGAATTTTAACTGTAGTTAAATATTTTGTAGAAAAAAATAAACATACCAAAAAGGGGGGGGGGGGGGACTCAAAACAAAACTCCTTAAAACTGAACTGTATCTTTCAACTTGTAAAAGCACAGCAACCCCATTTAACCCTGGAAATAATTGACTTAATTTCACAGGAGGATTTCTGTACAAATTTGGTTACAAATGATCTAAAAAGCCCAAATGTATCACTTTCCATTCTTTTGCAAGACAGTTAAAATGATACCTAATATTTATCCTTGCCATAATTAAGAAATATTTATGTAATGTCATTTGCCAGGGTTCATTGTTAGTCTTTATTTTTCTATATTGTGGTTATGCTGATAGATATTTTTCCATCCTCATTTTTGAAAATGTAGTATCTGAAAATTTTGGTTACATTTTTGTACCATACCAGTCCTCAGAAAATACTACATTCTTTAAATCTTTAAAAATTGGAGAATTTTTAAACAACAGAAGTGGTACTTATGTTGGTTTTTAAGGTATAAAGTAACTAAATGTACCATAAACAAATAAATAACTGCTTTCCTTTTCCAGAGCAGTACATATAGCAATACATTCTCCTAAGTCATATAGTTATCATTTACAATAGACAACTTAATTTTACTAATGATGCAAAAAAATAATAGAATACAAGGCACAATCATTAAATGGAATTTTTCTTTAGGGTGTATATTGACATACCAGCGTGATAAGGATACCGTAAAAAGTGCAGAAAAAACACAATGTGCAATGAGACCACTGTATAAAACATGATTGCATAAAAAGTGATTTGGCCTATTTTAACCTTTAATAATGGAAAATAACCAATCTTCCCCTTAAAATTAAACTATAAAGTATGACATTTTAAAATTATTTTTATTCTAGCACTATCTAAAAAATCCTGAAAAAAGAATTTATACCTGGGTTATAGTATATATGTGTTTGTATATATATTTAATTATACCCATTTATCAATATATACACTCACACAGACACGTGTCTTTGTAACTCATTTTAACTTATTAGAGCTGACAAAAATTTAGAAATTACATTAATCCAAATTGACAGGTAAACATCAAGTCCCATACCTTTTTCCTGTATTTTCCTTGAATCCTTTAACCACTTAAACATTTTCTCTACAACATCTCTGTCAAAGGACCCACCAGTGCATTATCTTTTACTATTAGTACCAAAAAAGATACATCTCAGCATAACTCTTTCAATAAGTCGCTCTGTAGAATAATATATAGCCTTTCCAGTACTGAAAATTGTATGTTGTCCTCCTGACAGTTAAAAACAGGCTTTCCACTGCACTGATTCTCAGTCTTTGGCACAATAAACAGAGATTGAGTGATCGATATAAGAATCAAGGTCTGAAAAATTAGACAGTCAAATGTTTTCCAATGTGGATATGTTTCCTTTTCATCAGTACATTTTCTTAAGTTTGGCAGAAATGGAATAAAGCAAAAGCCTCCTCTAGATTCTATAATTAAAATTAAACCTTTTAGGGTATCAAATGCTGAGAATTTTATATTTTGCTGGATACACATTTCTTATTTACTGCTACTCTGTAACATCTGTCTTCCTAGGGGCACGACTTCTGTATCAATAGAAATGTACCTTGTTTGCTCAAAAATAAACATTCATTTTTAAGATGAAATGCTTTACACTAGGAATATAAGAGTGTAGCAGAACTGCCTTTTCCATAAATAAATCAGGAATTCATTATAGGTTCTTAATTCCTTTTTTTCCTTTCAAACAGGGAACAAAATAAATGTTGAAATGCATAACCTATCTAAGGGCAATAAATAGCAAACATTTAAAATATATATGTATATATTTATATATATATTCATTTAAAGAAGTGAAGTGTCTTGTAAGTTTGTTTGTTTGTTTGTTTTTTTGCAAATCAAACCATAACATTCCCTAATCCACCATAGCAGCTAGGAAGCAGAAGCCTAAGTTCTACTTATTCCTTAACTGTACCTGCTTAAAAGATTTGAAATAAAATATTTTGGTACAAACTACCAACCAATTAAATTAGCTTTTGCTTTTTCAGTCAACTTCCGGACTCGTCCTCTACTAGAAGTTCCAAAAGTCAAAGAGGTGTCTTCAAACAACAGCTGCCTTTGCTCCTCCTCAGAGTCATCCTCATTATAGAACGCTGTCCTTCGACCTTGGTTTCTAGTTCTCATGTGTGGTTCAGATTCAGAGCCTTTAAGTTCTTCAAATTCTTCTTCCTCTTCCATTGGGTCATCAGTCTTTTTCCGGTTACTTCTCCTTAACATTTTAACACTTGGAGGAACAAGGAGATCTGAGTCTAGTTTTTGTGCCTTTATCTTCCGTTTGGGTTTTCTGCCTCCCCGACTCTTTTTCTGTAACATATCCTCCTTTACAATATTGGTTTCGGAAAGGAAATTGCAAGTTGAAGAAGGAACTACTTCATCTCGGATAGGATGCACGTTATTTTGCTGTGAGTTCTCGGGCTTTGCATACTGAAGTTTTTTGGGCTTCCTACCCCTTTTCTTGTGTATAACTTCACCACTATTGATGGTATTAACTTCTACCTTAGGTTTTCTTCCTGGTCCCCTCTTTACAAGTTTTGAGGGCTGCCCTCCATGACCATTGACTTGAATATTTCCTGGTATGAGAGCATTGTTCTTACAATCCGCTAAAATAGAACATAATACAATAGTTTAATTTATGGAATTGCTTTTAATTTTCTCCTCAAATCTAGTCACTGAAAATGTTTAAGTATGACATAATCTTTTTCCAAAAAAGAATCTACAAAACACTTAACAGTTTAATGGTTTCATTCACTTCCTAATTAAAACTCACAGAAGAGGAAGAACCTTACTGAAATCATCAAAAATAATCATCTAACATGTGAGGGAAATGAGGCCATGAGCAAATAAATAAGCTAAATTAATACTACAAATTGATGACAGCAGTGGAATTAAAGTTTCTTATTCCTACTACTTTTACTAAACATTCTGTGTGAACATTTTAAAAATTATTTGGCACTTTGTTATTTATGTACCTCGTTCAAAAGTTTTTGTTTCAACTCAAGGATGGGAAGTTATCTTAATTTAAAACTCACGATCTTTAAATTTAGTAATCTGAGTAAGCATTTATCACCCCTTTATCTATGACTAAAGAAAAGGGGGAGAAAAAAACCCCTCAAAATTGGAATCTCTTACAACAGAGAAGAATTTGATCTAAATATTTTCTTGAACTCTCCAAATACAAAGGAACCCCACTCCCCATAATATGACCCAAGCAAAAGATTTGAGAGTATTTCTGCCAATATATATAGTAAATCCCATTGGTTTGACAATTGTCACGTATCCTATGTACAGGAATAAATTCATCTTAGTCAAGCACTACATTCTTATACCATTCCTTCAAAAGTCTTTACAGGCTTTTTTTGAAATAGCCCCATCGCCATGACAAATGCTTGATAGAATAATCAAAAGGTATACACGTTGTATACATCAATCAAAAACGTGTGTCACCATAACTAAAATTACACAATGGAAATTGTTTTAAGGAGAATACATAATGGGTCTGGACTTGAATTTTCTTACTTTATAAAGAATGTTCAAGAAACTCATAAGATGAAGTATCATATGAGAAATCCACACCCTCACCTCATTCGACAGTACAAATCAGTGATTTAACCACTGGATATGTGTATAAAACAAACATCCCCTCCTCCTCAAATAAAAACAAAACCACTCTCATCGAATCGATGTTAATTCATAGCAATCCGATGGGCAGTATAGAAGCTGTGGGCATTTTAGGCTTTACCTCTTTAATATTCCATGCAGCATTTGGTTTCAAACAGCTAACCTTGTGGTTACCAGCCTGATTTGTAACCACTACACTACCAGGGCTTCTAAAACAGTTCAATATCGTCTATAGAATGATTACATTAAAATTGCCTAAAATCTTTTTGTTTTACATAGATTACTGACTTACAAAATCCAAAACCACTAACTTGACAGCTTTTGGGTTGATGTCAACTTATAAGGACTCTAGAGAACAGAGAGTAATTCCTGTGGGTTTCCAAGACTAACTGTTTACAGGAGTAGGGTCTAAAAAAAAATCAAGTTCAAATATCCACTATATGAACTTCAAGGACTCCATGGAACCCTCGATATTATCTAAAATTTGTGTAGATTATGTATGTTTACATTTTTCTGGAGAAAATATTATATAACATTAACTTTACAAAGCAATACACAACTTAAAAAGATTATGAGCTGAGAAACAGATAAAATTCAAACTAAAACACTTAAGCAGTGCATTTAAAACATTACCATGATAAAATAATTTCGGTAAAATTAGGTTAATAAACATTAAAATGTTTTTCATTACGGTTCCTAGAAACCTTGATATTACAAATGTGGCTTACACTGTATTTCCTTTGGACAGGACTGCTCTTGTGCACCATACTGTTAATTTAGGTATGTTTAAGTAATAAATTAACAAGTGTTATCATAATTCTGTGCTTATACTTAAGATGCTTCTATGTCAAAAAATATGAACAAAATTACTCAGTTTCCCTTATTATAATGCTAGTACTATACAAAAAATTCTGTATATACATTTGGTTGCACTAGCATTCAGGACCAAAGATCAAAATAATATTCAATGTCATATTTTAGGTTTTATAAAAAACAGGAGAAACGATTTATTAAATATAAACCTAGAATCTATTTTTATTTCTATTATATCTTAAATAGAATTAGCTTTGGGTACAGAGCAACAAATCAAGGGATGCCTAACTTTAATCAATACAATATGTCAATTTTGGATATGCACCCTGAAATTTTGGTATACACTACAACTCCCAACAAAAACATTTGAAGAGAACTGTATTTAAGGAGTCCTGGTGGCACTGCCAAACAAGTGCTGGATTGCTAACTATAAGCATGGTTTAAAACCACTAGCTGCTTCTCCAAAAAAAGATAAAGCGATCAGAATGGATACCCTATATAAGTGAATCAACTTGGTGGTGGGTCACAGTATTTTGAAAGACAAGAGTAACACCTTACCTTGATCATTGACAGCTGATGACTTTGAAAGAGTAGATGCCTTTGAGAGTACAGAAGACTTCATTTTACGCTTTGCTGGCCTTTCCTTCTCCATGTTATCTTTTGTAGAATTATTCCTAGTGCCAGGACAATTGGATTGTGCAGGACTTGAATTTGTATTCAAGATTTTGGAATGTTTCACGGAATTTTCCAGTACTAAAATACAGGCAGTCATATACAATGTGTAAAAAACTAAATTACTTTTTAACATAAAGTGAGAAGCAATCTTAACTTTTTGCTTATTTTTACTGCTTAAATTAGGCAAGCTGATAAAATTCTGAGGAAATGCTTAAAGCTACTTAAGGAAATTGACTTTCAGACAGAAAAATAGTATATACAACTAAAAACTCTTGGAATAGTTCAATCCCCACAGAAGATGTCCAATCACTTAAAGATTAAGAGCCAAGTTTTATCATGATGGCGGCATGTCTGGGCACTAGGTTTTTTTTTTTAAATTTAGGCATCACTGCCCTCAGGTGGTGGGAGTAGGGGGCCCAGCCTTTGCTCCTGGGAGCTGGAATTGAACCTCCAACACAGTGGGCCGCAGTCCCGCGCACAACCACTACGCCACCGGGGCTCAGCCCGGGCACTAGGAATTTTAAATTCTGGGATTCTAGATCAGAGCTGTCATTTAAAAAATATTATTCAACAACACCGACATGTATAAACCTCAATTTGTTTCTTGTTAAAAGTATTTTAAAAGCAAAAAATGACTAAACAAGTAAAAAAAAAAAAAAAAACAATCCCTTATATATACTTCAATTTAAAAGGTATATCTGAGTCTTACTTGTTTTCCCTGGTGTTGCAGCTGTATTTGCTTTTGAAATAAAATTTTTTGCTGCTGAAGAAGTTGATGGTTGCTCGTTGTTAACTGGATCTACAACCACTCGGTTGCTTCTGGTTCGAACTATAGAACTGGATTCTGCTTTACCGTTTATCTGAACAGGATTTTGTCTTTGTGGTATTGATCGTGTAGGTGTAGAGAAGAGAGAGGTAGAAACATCTGACTTTAGCTGAGGTTTCAAGATCCTTTTTTTCCTTTCAGGGCTGTAAATAAGATATTATGTTTAGTCATTCACATAAAGACTATGTGAATGATTAAAAAGACAGTAGTTTCATAAATACTGTTGGATTCAATATTTGTACTATTATGAAATATGTTAAAATATGAGATTTGTAGTGGATTTCATATGATTGTGAGCCTTTGAAAAGTGAATATTTAGTGAAGGATTGCTGTAAATGCTACAGTTATATGACAGAAAGCATGATGCCATCACTATCCTAAAAATGCTGTTTTACTGTATAGATTTAGCAGTTTGAATTAAGCACTTACACTAGTATAGGTTTAGTTAAAAGATTAAAAATCCTCCACATCATAGGAACTTGCATGTCAAATATATCATTCTGCAATATAGGGAATAGTAAAGGAAGTATTAAAAAACACCAAGTTCTATAATTTAGATGTCAAAGTTACAGATCAGTTCATGTTATCTAAAAGAAATTAAGTACCTTGATGCAACACTACTGGAAACAGAGCTGCTTCTGTTTCGTTTCTTCCTCCTTTTGGTTATTTTATTTCTCTTATGAAAACGAAGAGCAGATTGATAATCAGATAAAACCGAACTAATGTGTTCCTCAAAGAACGCAGAGAGTCGCAAACTCATGCTGTAAATCTAAGAGGAAGAAAAACCAAAACCCTGCTCAAACATTCAGCAATGGAAAGATAAATTATTGTTTAGCAATTTTACATAAAATTGAAAGCACTTTTACAATTAAATTTTTGTTCAGGTTAGGAATCTTCTAAGCTTTGCGATGTTAAAAGAAACCCTACTCTGAATCAGATAGATGGCTAACTGAGAACCACTCATGAAATTTATCATAGTTAATATTCTTTCTCTGAGAGCTTTGAATGTCTTCCATGGCTACTTATAGCTAATATTTATTCTTTATTATTTCACTTCCATACATTGTTTGTGATGTTCTGTCTGACTAAAACAAAATTGTATGTATGCACACACAGATGAGGAGCCTTCAAAATATTCTGAAAAAAAATGTGAAGCTAGTTTGAGTACATAAAACCCATTGCTTTGATGATGACCATAGCGATCCTATAGGACAGAGTAGAACTGCTCCTTGGGTTTCTGAGACTGTCAATCATTATGGGAACAAATAACCTCATCTTTCCCCAAGAGTGTGTGCGTGGATATATTTTTTGCTATTATTCATTAATGTTGAAAATAATGCGAAGAGGTAAGCCCAGGTGATCTTACAACATATGCCAAGAAAATTGTAATGTGTTACCTACTCAACCACATTACCTCAAGAAAAGTAAACATTCCATAAACAATGAAAACTAACACAAATGCTACTTGAAAATAAAAAAACCAGCATAAGATGGGTGGGCTCTTTAATATGAAGACATACTAAGAATGTAATACGAAATTTAGTTTCTTTTGATCTAAATTTTAAAAGCAATGATTAGATAACATACAAACAGAATAATTTAGTCATATACCCTTGATCTTTTGCTTGGTGTATATGCTTTGGAATTACTAAAAATAAGTCTGACATCTTTACATAACTCCATTGGTGACTCATAATTTCCAGCCTCTAAAGTTTCTCTAACAGTAGCAAAATCCATTGGCGTGTCAATAATGTCTCTGTAGTCCTAAGGAGGGAAACAGATAGTATTATCACTGCACATATCAGCAAGGAAATCTACATATGATTTCAATGATCAATTCATCTTTCTGTCCTTTATTGAAATTTACGTAGTATTTTTCATTCAGATGCAAGTTTCTTTTTCCTCCATGGAATGGAGGGAGGGTGTGTGGGATAGTGGGAATAAAAAGCAGAACTGAATTAGGAGAGAAGAAGTAAAGTAATGAAAACCCACAAACTATCACAAGAAATTTAAGTTGGATACAAACTTAAAATTTCACACTACTATAAATCCTTAAGGTTTTTGATATTCTGAATCATCAGGACCTAAATTCTGATATCCTTGACTGCATTACAATTAGAAACTTTGCAATAATCAAGACTTAAATAGGCAACAGAATAGTATAAAATTATCAATATATAATAGTCTCTTAGTAGGGAAAAAGATTAGAAGTGTTCTATAACCTGAGTATTTAAATGTATTAATAACTGAACTTTGCCTCAAGTTAACATTATGATCAAATATAATTGGTCATAAGAAAGAGATGGATGAATTCAATCTTAGCTGAAGTTTGAAAGGTAAGCCTGTCAGAGCTTAGGTCTTTACCCTTTCAAAACAGTAAGTCTAGGAAACTGCATACTGGTTGCAGCCATACTTTAAGTTTAATTTCTTCCTTTCTAACCTATAAGCCTTTTTTTCTTCCTTGCCTTACTGCAGAGAGAGAGGCCATCCTTACTTTATTCTCAATGTCAGTGGGAAAGTATTCTGTTATGCATTTTAATTATGTTGTCACTTATCAAGTTGCAGAAATGTCCCTCTATTCCCAGTTTTCAGGGATTTTATCAGCAATGTTGACAGACTTTTTGTTTTTCTGTACCAAGGAATGAGTCTACATTAATTTTAAAATAATGAACCAGCCTTATTTGACTAGTGTGTAATAACTGCTATTTATGACCAAATTGTTGGATTTGGTTAACAAGCTTTACATTTATTTTTGCCAGGCATGCAGTACAGCTTTCCTCTTTCATACTCACTGGCTGAGTGGGTTTGATAGAAGGGTATCACTGGTTCAAACTATCCCTGAAGCTAGGTTCACATTTTCTATTTCTTCTGTATTTAACAGATCCAGTTTTGTCTATCCTTTTAATCTCCCAACTTCACAAATTCCCTCTTCACTGAGTTCTTTATTTCAGTTTTTCTATTTTTAGTTTTACACTAGCCCCTGGTTCTTTGTCTATTTCTTATTGAGACTGACTTTGTATTATGCATATTTGTAATTGCTCTTTGGCTATGATAGGCAACTTGAAGAAAGCTTAGACAATTCTAACATCTGTGTTTTCAGTGTTGGCAACTGTGGGTTGTCTTATTCAGATATTTACCTGGTTCTTAGTATGACAAGGGAGTTTCAGATCTGGATATAAGTGCTTTAAAAAAAAAAGTTTTAACAAGCCCCTTGACACTGTGCTCTAATGCAGCAGTTCTCAGCCTGTTAGTTGCAACCCTTTTCACAGCAGTAGCCCGATTCTTTTTTTTCCCCAATGATTTTATTGGGGACTCTTAAAGCTCTTATACATCATTTATATCAAACGTTTTCATTTCCAAATATTTTCCCCATGAGCCCTTGTTATAAGCTCCTCTTTCCCATCCCCTCCATTTTTAAAAAAATGAATCATTTTATTGGGGGCTCATACAACTCCCATCACAATCCTACAAACATCAATTGTATGCAAGCCACATTTACTCACTTATTGCCATCATCACTCTCAAAATATCCTCCCTCCAGTATCAGCTCCCTTTATTACCCTTCCTCCCCCACCTTCCCCTTAAACCGTTAGTAATTTACAAATTATTTTTTTCATACTGTACACTGTCCAATGTGGTCCAACACTCTCTTCCCTGTTGTCCGTGCCCCAGAGAGGAGACTACGTGTAGAGCCCTGAAGTTGGTTCTCCCTTTCTATTCCTCCATCCCTCCACCCTCCTGGTATTACCACTCCTCTTACTAGTCTTGATGGATCATCTATCCTAAATTTCCCATGTTTCCAACTTCACTGTACATCTCCTGGTCTAGCTGGATTTATGTGGTAGAATTGGGATCATGATAGTGGGTGGGAGGCAGCATTTGGGAAGGTTGCATATTTCATAGCTCCTACCCTATATCTTAACTGGCTCATCTCCTCCTTGTAACCCCTCTGCAAGAGGATGGCACCTCACCTATTGATGGGCTTTGGGTCCCCAATCTGTACCCCCCTCATTAATAATATAATTTTAGCTCATTGGTGCCTGACACTGGATCCCTTCACCACCTCATGATCACACAGGCTGGTATGCTTCTTCCGTGTGGGCTTTATTGCTTCTGAGCTGAAGGGTCGCTTGTTTACTCAAGCCTTTAAGACCCCAGATGCTCTATCTTTTGGTAGCCGGGCACCATCAGCTTTCTGCATATTAGCTTATGCACACATTTGTCTTCAGCGACTGTTATCAGTAAAGCGAGCACGCAATGTTATGCTTTTGAGTTTTTAAAGCCTGTTATCTAATCCCTTTGACACCTCGTGATCCCACAAGCTAGTGTGCTTCTTCCATGTGGGCTTTGTTGCTTCTGAGCTAGATGGCTGCTTGTTTACTTTCAAGCCTTTAAGACCCCAGACGCTTCATCTTTTGATAGCTGGGTAGCCTGATTCTTAATAGTTAACAAAATTAGTTATGAAATAGCAGAGAAAATAATTTTATGGTTTGTTAGTTCTTTTTGGAGGGGTGTCACAACATGAGGAGCTGCACTAAAAGGTCCTGGCATTAGGATGGTTGAGAAACACTGCACTAAAGAATAAAGTTAGTGCTACCTCATTAAATGCAGGTGACTATGAAAGTTCAGCTATTCTACTTTATTTTCCAATGACGGTGATGTATGAGGGGTGAAAAGACGTTCCTGCTAGTGTTTAAAAAGAGGTCTTCATCAGACCTCCAAGCTGGTACAGCAGAGAACATTGTTGCTGTTTCCTGTGTGGCTTCCATTGAATATATGGACAGTGGCTTTATTATTGAGTGGTGGTGGTTGAACAGTGTTTAGGTACTTTATCACTCTCAAGTGTGGGTGGGAATCTGGGTCATCCCTGCATGGTCTTCACTAACATTTGCAGAGGGGAAGATTTCACAAGGTCTTTGCTTATAGAAAACAGAGAAGGATAATCTTTCTATCACATTTGGGTGGACAAGAATTTTATATTTGAGATTTTTAAAAGTTTGTCTCATCCTATTCTTTTGTCTAGAGTGAATAGATTCTTCTTACAGTATTTTTGGTCAGCATCTTTGTATTTCGGTGTTGCCAAGTTCTCTAATCTCCAAAGTGGCATGAATCTTCAGGTCTTGAAGTCCCACATCGGTTATCTTATATTCACTTTATACTGTCTACAAAGTTCTAGCTATAAAATTGCTTTATGTATATTTTAAGGAAAAACCATTGTTATATTAAAAAAAAACCCCAAACACTTTGTAAACTTTATTTAAATCTAACATATATACACACTTTATCACTACATAGTAACTGCTCAAATGTTATTGAATAATTTCTTGCTCAGAATACTTAACTCAAAATGTAACATAATCTGACTTAATCTTTGATTTTGAGATAAAGTAGTAAAATCATTAAAATACATCTTTATTTCTCTAAGTTGTATTAAAAAACAAAAATTTCCCTAAGCCTTCCTTCCTTCCTTCAAATTAGCTGTTGTTTTTCTTAGACCTTCATTTTAGCTAAAATGAGAAAACAAATTTTCAGTGGTAGTATTTTTCCCTTCTTTTGGTGGCACCTAAATTAAGTCAACCTCTAGTAGATGAAGCCTGAAGTTTAATGAAATATATTAAGATGTCAGTGTTTCCATTTGTATTTTCTAATGTTTTAAAAATGATGCCTCAGTCCCTCATGTGGCTTGTGATTTTTTCTATCATTAAGTTATCTTCAGTAAGATTTTACTTTTTCTCTTATAGATTCTCCTGTGCATTGACTTTCCCAAGCTACTCTCTAGAGCCACGTGTGGCCCTTGCTTGCCATCCCGGAGACAGTACCCATGAGGTGCCCTACCATGTAAAGATAAAGAGGGGTCAAACCCATGCCTAGTGCAAAAATAAGAATTTCACTCCTTTGTTCCTAGAGTTCCTGGCAGAGACATCCATCCTTATGAAGGCAATACTATATTCATTTAAAGAGGATTTTGTGCTTTAATTGTCCCGGTTTGCAACGCTATTCCTTAATGTGGCTGAAGGTTTCACCGATCCCTGTAAAGTATTAATACTGGTGCTTACAGTAAAACTAAGACATTACTTCAGTTTCAGTCTCTTCTGAGGGGGAAAAAAAGTGTTCAGAATATACAGACATCTATAAGCACTAAATAAAGTAGAACTTGTTTTTGATAGGAAAAGCCAAGTAGGCAAGAATTAGGAAAATCCACCAGACCCCGAAACAGAAGGAACTGGGAACCAGAGCACTGTAACAATAAACTCAGTTCTTCTAGGTATATTTTTGGAGAACATGAATTAACTCAGCATACCAACATTGCTGGAATTAAATTGGGAAGGGAAATCTTTAAGAGTCTATAGGTATTCGGGGCAGAAGGGAGGGTTATTTTGTATTTACCTATTATAAAGTTAAGATATACAAGTTTTCCCCCCACATTCTTAAGCACCCTCATGTTAAAATACAAAACAAAAAAACAGAAGATACTACAGCTGAATCATGGTCTTTTATATATAGAACATTTAATTTTTAATACATTTGAAACCACAAATGCTATTTGAACTATTTAAAAGGTACGGGAGAAAAATCACTTTTAAATTGAGATTTCTATGGCTGCAAGCAAAAATAAACACAGAACTACATAGGCAATTTTGTCATAGCATAAATGCCATAATCTGGCCATGAGCTTAATATGTGTAATAATGTCACTTTATCTCTGATATAGTAGCTTCATCTCATTTTATCGCATCTCTCTAATCCCTGGAGAGAAAATTACCATAATACACTCATGGAATTGATGCAAGGAAGAAAAGAAAATGTTCAAAGAAAAACAGCAATTTCCCAAAGTCACTCAACAGGAAAGGAGAGAATCATAAACCAATTATTTGGAGTCTTAAAGGTTTCAGCAAAAGTTTTTATCAACTTTATCACTGAATTGGGTTTAGTTGCCTTGTATTACCAACTTGGTAAATGAAGACATTATGTATTTTTTAAAAGTACTTACTGGATATTCTAGGAGATCTACTGGCTGACGGAAAGGCTCAGAATCTTCACATTGAAATATGAGATTTAACAATTGTTGACATTGTTTCTTCCATGCTTGAATATCACAAGACTGAGCTCTATTACGTAATCTTCTTCTAGGTTGATGTTCCTTTAATAAACAGTTTCAAATATATTAACAAAGCAGCACCAATACATTTTAGAGGTAGGAAAAATAAAAATTCAATTAAAAGAAAACACCCTTTCTTTCTTTTTTTTTTTTTTTAGGGCATCACTGCTCTCTGGCAGTGGGAGTAGGAGGCCCAGCTTCACTGCTGGAATTGAACCTCCGTCCCAGTGAGTTGCAGTCCCGCGCACGGGCTCAGCCCCAAAACACCCTTTCTAAAAAAGTATATTTTGTGATTTGAGATAATAAACTTTAACATGAAAACACATTTAATAAATGTATCACTTGCCTTTCTTTTACGAGTGGAAGTTCCTGGCACATCAGCATCTTTCTCTTCTTCCTTCGAAGGAAAAATTTATCAGGTTCATAAAACATTACATATTTCACTATACTTTTAAAAATGATTATTTGACAAATTTTGTTATTTAACTTAAGTCATAACTAATAAAATTTGAACAGTGTTTAATGCTAACTACAGTCTTAGTATAAACTAACTTCCATAATGGCTTTTATTGGGGAAGAAAAAACTCCTAAAATGTGTATATTTCTTTTGATGTGCAAAGTCATCTAAACTTAATAATTCTTAGGAAATAGTAAATACCTCAGAGTCAGACAAGACTTTTTTCTTCATTGAATTGTAGAGGGGAATTATATTATAACAAGTTTGATCTCTAAAAAACAAGGAAGAAGTTTGAGATTAGAATAATAGAATTTAAAGAATAGATTTCTAAGCAGTAACTTGAAGGTGAAAGGTTTTCAGTAGTTGACTCCAGTACTTTTAATGTGTATGCACATAGTAGCAGGTTCCACTTTATCCATATTCGTTCACTATTCCACCTCAACTCTCACCTATTCTGTAAGAGAAAGCTAATATTCATTTCATAAATGTCAAAGGAGATTTTCTGTTTCATTCTAGCCACCAAACCAATTTGGAGTGTTGCACATCCTTTATTCATTAACTTCTTTAGAACTATTCGTATTTCTATTCCTCTACATTTTTATTTATACTTATTTTTCTGACTTCTTTAAATTCATTAACTTGGCCCTCCACTTACAACCACTTCAACAACCTTCATATAATCCTTCAGGTTATCTTCTGAAAATGCAACATGGCATAAAGGACAGTATCAACAATTACCAGCTACATATAGTCAGTGTTATCAGCCTACTGGGTCATAGTTCTACTGGCTTTGTCACTTTCATTAGGTCTAATAGTAATCCTATTTCTCTCCAATTTCCACAATGTCTTCCTTCCCTTCATCGTTGTTGTGAGGTGCGACCACCCTCACAATTGTTCTTCTGTTCAAACCCCCTGATACAACCACTGTGTCAATCCATCTTGTCGGAGGGCTTCCCCTTTTTTATTGCTCCCCTGCCAAGACTGATGTCCTTTCACAGGGACTGCTTCTGCTGGGTAACATATCCAAAGGGTGAGAGCAAAGTCTCGTCATCGCTGCTTCTATGGAACATTCGGGCTTGTACTGTTTCCAAGAAAGTTTTGTTTGTTCTTTTGGAGTCCATAGTACTTCCAACATTTACCAGCACCAAAATCCAAATGCAACAATTTTTCTTCAATTTACCTTATTCGGTGTCCAACTTTCACATATATATGAGGCAACTGAAAATACCATGAACAACTACATTCTTGTATTCTACACAGCTGCCTTCACTTCAGTGGTTCAAGTCTGGGAATCTGAATTATCAGTTTAACCGACTTACTTAATCTATTGAAGCTAACTGGTTCATAATATTTTACACTGAAACAATAGATGTTCTATGGTTTCTTAAGTAATTTGTGCCAAATATATATCTATATCTATATCTATATAAAATATAAATATAAATTCTAAACTGGATTCACCTTCTGGCCTATTCCTAAACTACTGGCACAATGACCTTAATTCTCCATTTCTGAGAAAATTCAACACCAAAATTTGAACTGCTTCAATTTTGATTCTTTCCCCCTTAATATTTATTATTTACCTACATTCTTTTCCTTTTGTCCCCCTTGCTATTCCCTTAATGCAATACACCTACTCTGATACAGCTGTCCTTTAATCTTTAATCCCTAGGTTTCCTCTTATTCTTTACACCTTTGGTTTTGTAAACAGGTAAGTCTGAATGCTAATCTGCCAATCAAAAGGTTGGCTGCTATGTGGGGGGAAAAGACCAAGTGATCTATCTCCATAAAAATTACAGCCTAAAAAATTCTGAGTTAATTCTACTGTTAAATAGGATGGGTTTTAGTCCAAACCAATTTTGATAGCACTCAATAACCTATAACCTGGGTAGCCACTTAATTCAGATACTTTCAAGGTTCCCTGGTGACACAGCAGGTTAAGTGTTGGGCTGCTAACTGCAATGCCAGGGTTTTAAGACACCAGCTGCTCAATGAGAGACAGTGAAATTCTCTGCTCCTGTAAAGAACCTAGTGCCTCACAATCCCTAAGGAAAAGTTCTAGTCTGTCCTGCAGGACAGGTAAGACTTGGAATAAAATCCATAGCATGTGTTTGGGATTTTTTTGTTGTTGTTCCTACTTAACACACAAAATATACGACATTATTCTATTCTGACATTAAAAAAAACTCATACTCTAATGAAATGGGACTCGAGATCGTTAATGTCCGATTTACCAAACCAGAATGCTATTTTCTTGTTAGCTCCTTGCCTTGTGCTCCATTTGATTATGTTGACAACTATCCATTAATAACATGCGTCTATCATCCAAATTTATCATTCTTCAATGTAGGTATTACCCTAAATTTCTGTCTTTAGTCATATTCTCTTAGCACTTTATGCCTTTTTCACATTGTATGTAACTTACCTCCAAGTGAATTCCAAAGCTTTATTAAACAAACAAACAAACAAACAAGAAACTCAATCTTTCCAACTCAAAACAACCCAGAACAAGGCAGGGCTATCTCTGTGCTTTCCGAAACTGTAACTCTTAAAGGAAGTAGAAAGTCTCATTTTTCTCCTGAGTGGCAGGTGGTTTTGAAATGATGACCTTGTCTTTAGCAGACCAATAGGTAACTACAATGCCACCATCACTCCTTTCCAAAGTCCATTAACTACACTCGAGTATCCTCCTGAGAGTTGTTAAATCCATATGTCTGCAGAAAGTAACTATTTCCTCTCCTGTGGATCTATATTACCATTACCATTCTCATAGTAATTGGAATCTTGGTTACTCACCATTCCTACTCTCTCCCCCATTCTAATGAAACCAAGTGGCCAAGCTCTTAAAATTCTACTCTGGTCAAGAAAATTTCTTGCATATGCCCATTTCTTATGTTCATAACTGAGTCCTTACTACCTTTTCAACTGAAGTAACCAATATACTTGTTTTTTCCCTCTTCCTGATATGACATTAAAAATGTGATGTACCCAGTATAGCTTAAAAATATTCTTATCTTAAAATGCTTTCAAATGTTTTTTGGTCACATGTGAAAAGTTCCCTAGCCGGTTACTTACATCCCTTCATGATGTAGACTAAACTCAAGTTTATATACTGTATCCCTATTACCTTCCACTCGTGCACTATGTATTTTTCCCTCAATAATGCTTTCCGGACTCAAACGCCTTCTTTTTAATCTACTTTCTCCTGAATGCTTTAATAGCACTGGCTCTAGAGACCAATATACTCATTCCTCCTAAACTAGAAAACACCCTATGCCATCGAAATTTCCACACAAACTTTATTATCTATCACCAAACTTACTAGGACAGACAAGAACTGCTCTTGAAGGTTTAAAGGCTGTATAACTTTATGGAAACAAATGGTCGAATCTTTCTCCCACAGAAGGGTTTAGAGTCTCAACTACTGGCTTCATACTTAACCCACAGTGCCACCAGGAGGTTCTGTTTTATGAAGACAGGAAAAATATTGTGTTGCTTCTATCTAGATTTATCTATTGGAATCTTTAAAAGGTATAATCATTAAAATTTCATAACATTTTAAACTACTGCCAGTTAAAACCATTTTGAAGAAATACACATCTAAAAAATGTTAGGCAGATTTGCTTTCAGAACTACATAGTGTAAGAACTTTAAGTATTGTATCATCTGCTACAAAAGCGCAATGAAAATAATTCTTACTAATATGTGATCTACTATACCATATTTTATCTAAGAAAAAATTAGAGAATACATATAAAATTAGTTAAAATATAAGCTACTTAATCAAGAACATTCTTTAGAAGATAGTGCTTTATGATGTGTACTAAAGATTAACAAAAAACCAAAGCACCAAAGCAATTTTAGCCCCCAAATCATTTGAAAAGCAGCAGACAGACCTCTTAAGATAAAACTTCATGGTCTTTTAATCATTAATTAATTTTGTTTAATGCTTTTTTTATAGTGAGCTTAATTTCCTTAGCAAAAGACCACCAATTTACATCAGAAACGAGATCAGAGTATGAAACTGAAGTGTATTTCTTTTGTTAATATTCTGAAAAGCTCACACATATACACATGTATATGTATATACACATATACACATAGCTATGTTATCAATGAAAGTATCTCTACCCATAAACTATCCATGTAAATAATATTAGCATGAATTTTGTCAAAAATATATAAGGCATTTATTTGATTTCAATTCAGTCTAGCTACATAAAATCCAAGACGTAGGGCTACTGATTTAGTAAGTTGTAGTAATCACTTACAGAACATTAAAAATGAAATTCAATTTCTTGCTCGATCATGTAAAATTAAGTCTCTACAGGAACATGTAGCTTTACTGAGTTGAGTGCACCTAACTCATATTGACCCTCTATAGGGTTTCTAAGGATGCAAACCTTTACTAGAGCAGAAAACTTTCTCTTTTCTCCCCATGAAGCAGCTGGTCAGTTTAACCTCGTGTTTAATAGCACAATGCTTGACTGAGTACTAGTATGAGTACTAGTACAGTTCATAGACTATATTATTGAGAAGAAAGATTTTCAAATCAGAAGGAAGAGACTCATTTATTGTTTGGTACGAGATAATTATGCAGTTTATAAGAGTTAATTTACATATAACATAATGTTATAATTATTATCCAACAGTTGAATTTACACAAGGATTCCTGTTTTATATTTTAACTAACACAACTTTTAAAGAGTAAAATAAAAATTCCTAAGTCATGATTTCATTGTTATAGTCAATGCGTTAACTTTTATTGCTCTAATGTGGGCAATGTATGCTTTGTATTTTAAATGGAAGGGTGGTTATATGATAAATTGTTATACACAGTACACTGATAAAAATTTAACATTTCAAATTAACATTTTAAAATATTGCCGATAATATTAGGCACCCAAATACTCACTTTATAAAATGTAGAAGAATATCAGTAACAAATTTAGCAGCTTTCACAATAGGGCTTCCAGGCTCATTAAATGTCCGGGTATTATGCTCAATGTATCGCACTTCCCACATTAGGGAAGAAACCCGCCTTTAAAAGAACAAGAACAGAAGTTTTTAATCTCATTATATCTACACATAATTTAAAACTGACACAGACTTTTCACAAATATCCTATTTTCCAAAATGGTATTTACCTACTTGTTTTAAGGGCAATGTGAAGAACAGCAGTGTGTATTTGCAATGTAATAACTAGTGCTGCCTATACCAGACTATTAGGAAAATATCTGTAGGGACAGTAGTAAGAGAACAAAAATAGAGGAAATTTTGACATTATGTATTTCATACTATTTTTTTTTTTTTTTACTTTCCACATCACTGCCCTGGTGGGAATAGGAAACCCAGCCTTGCTCCTGGAGAGCTGCTGCTGGATTTGAACCATCAACCCCGTGGGCCACAGCCCCACACACAACCACTGCGCCACCAGGGCTCAGCTTTACACTATCATTCTTATTAACAACCCTTACACAAAACTAAACAGTTCCAACTGAGTTATATTTCCAAGTATTTAATAATACGTGAAGTTGAACAATAGCCCTTTTTCTTCCATGTTTAGATCGATATCTGAAGCACTTTGTGTACCTCTTAAAGGTTAGTATTTTTAAGGTATTGGGAGAAAAGGGGCTATAGCTAAGAATTTCTTCCCTTAGACTATCAACATATGGTATTAAAACATACTTGACCCACTACCACCCACTACCACGAGGGCAGTGATGCGCCCCCCTGCTTCCAAAAAAACATACTTGAATTATGTTCTGGGGGCTAGGAAAAATACACATGGTAAAGTGATTTGCTACGTGTTTCTTTCTCTTTTTAAAATAACTAGCAATATTAAAATAGCAGAAACACCTAAAAAAATCATAAAACCATTATAGCTTGATGTCTAATATCTGAGATTCTTTTTCCAACGGTTCTCAACAAGGGTGATTTTGTTCCCCAGATGTCACTAATGCTGCTATTGAGAATCCTGCTTTAGTCATTAAAATATAAACTGAAAATTCCCTTCAGTTCTAATGAAATATTATTCAAAATGTTAATCTAATGAGAAATAGGAAAATTAAGTTTCCTTTTGTGTCAACAGTTGCTGACAAAACATTTTAAGCAATAACCTAGAAAACTTGTCCAGAATCAAAAAACCCCATTTATCAAAATTCTACACAAGAAATGAAAAAAAAAATTTTTTTTTGAAATTATGTCTACTTTTTAAAACTGGCCTTATTTTAAGCAAAAATTACAACTATGAAAAATACCATATGTACTCATGTAAATCTAAATTCAAGTTTTTTTTTTTGTGGCATCACTACCCTGGTGGGAGTAGGAAGCCCAGCCTTGCTCCTGGGGAGCTGCTACTGGATTTGAACCATCAACCCTGTGGGACACAGTCCCACACACAACCACTATGCCACCAGTGCTCAACAAAAGCCAGGTTTTTCAGCACATTTTAAATGCAGCTTTTGTGGTAAAATTAGGTGCCTTGGTTGACATTTGGGTTGGGTTAGACTCAAATATATATACCTCAATTTTTTTATTAAGAATGATTTTTCACTTTTTCTTAACAAAACTATAATTTGAAAACCTATTCTAAAATATTCAAATTAAAATCCACAATGTGTTAGCTTGTGTTTTAAAAAATACATTTATTAAGACAACATCAAATCTTATTAGCAGCAACTAAAGAACTGAACCCAAGAACCGTATTTCCTACATCACTGGGAACTTAGTTAGGAATGCAGAATCTCAGGGATAATAACACACAATCAATTTCTGCATTTTAATAAAATTCTGAAACATTAAAATTTGAGACACACTGGGCACAAGGATTATTTTTCTTTGGTAGTAACTACATCAACTGGGTCTAACCTGTAAAACCTGTTTTCCAGTCTCTGTTTAATTGTACTTAGATCCGTTGGATATGCCACTACAGTGCAATACATGGGATAGGCTTGCAGATCCACAGGGGCCACAAATGCAGAAGCAATATCTAAAATAAATGAATGAATGGTTTAATGCTTAGGATAATTCAAGGAGAATTTGCCTGAATTAAGATCTAATAAGTTCTAATCAATGCAAACATTAGTTGGCCCATCTTTTCATAGTAAATTCAGTTTAGCTGATATGAACTCTTAACTTTTTATTATGATTATTTTACACTGTAAAATCCTAGTGATATTTAATAGATTTGTCAGGACAAAGAGATGACAATTATTACTATAACAAGACCATGCATTCACTTATAACTTTTGATTTTTTTCAAAATTTACATTACAAGCAGGCTGGGAAAAACTTGTGGCAAATCCTGTTAATTCGACTTTTCTACAATCCCTCTCATGTCCTGACAATTATCAGACAGAGGAGGAACAAGATCCCGAGGTTAAAACAACTACTGGCAAACTGATTATGGTCGTTTCCCTTTTCAAATATGAAACTAAGCAGTTCACACGTGTTTCTACAATATTAAAACACACACACACACACACACACACCTTACTCTGTAATTCAGTTTTCAACCCCTTCCTCCAATTCCCATTATGTTAGTTTGAAATACATCAAGGGGTGTCAAATTGGGTTTTAGATGACCAAGATTTTTAAGTACTGCAAGAATTTCTGGGAAACCTCACTAAAATTAAACTAGAGAAACTACACTCAAAACTATTCAAGAAATCTGAATACTGGGCAGTAACAATCAAAAACCAAAACGTTTATTCTATGTAAAAATCACTAATTTATAGTATATATCTTTAAATAATTTTCATCGTGCCTCAAATTACACTACAGATAACTTAGTACCATTTTCCTTTCCTGTTTCTTATTGCCAGGTTTTTCAATATGCATCTATCATTATTTACCTAGTGTCATCAACTGGTTTATTCCTGCAACGATTCTTTCACATTCTTCCTCCCTGGGATTGGAACCCCATTCTCCATCAAGAGGTTTATAGATTAATGATCTGCATTCAGTGTCAGTTAAAGGAACGCTGGTACCTAATTCTTCAGGAAACACAGCTGAAAGAAAAAAATTTGTAAGGAGTGAAAGGCATGAGGCAATTTAGTTATTTTTAGTACCTTTAGAAAATAGAACGTCCCAAAGTATAATTTTTCTTAAAGGCAGGCATATTTTAAGGATCAGTAAAATTTAAACTGATTTTTTTGGTGTGTTCTAGGTTTATTGAAAATATTACAGCATTGTGGAAGAGATTCAAACAGCTCCACATGGTGTTTTGAAATTCATTCCAACTATGGGCTGAGTGACCTGCAGGTTGGACAGACTGCCAAAGTCTAAAAGCTTCAACATTTCCTTAGTGTCTAGATCCAATTCAGTAATCTCCTGGTTCAAGGCTGAGACCACAGAAACGTAATTCTCTCTCTGCTCTTTCTCCTCTTCCTAAAGCTTGATGCATATCTACCCCTCTCACAGGGCCTCTCAGGATCCTCTTTAAGTGCATGACTAGGCCGCTATCTTGTGGCGGAGCTTCTTGCTGGGAATAATGGCAATCTCCTCGCACACACCCTTGTTGGTGTGGAAGTCAGTGACCAGACGAGTGTAGTAATTCTCAATGATGAGCCGGGCTGCCTTCTTCATGGATTTGGTGTGAACATGGCCCATGTTGTCAGGTCCGTGATAAAAGAGGAAGTCTAAACTGATTTTTTTTAAAAGCTAATAACTTTCTAAATTTACATCAAACAGTATTACTTCAAATACTGAAATTTGCTCCACAATCAATCGCAAACGAGAAAATATTTTTAAATTTTCTGAAACAATTCTATTGCATTTTTTTAATGAGGGCACAAAGAGAATACTGACAGATGACCCTTAGCCTGCTACCATTACTTGAAGAAGGTAAGTGGGGGTAGTTATGTAATTTCATATCAGCTTGAAGAGATATAAAAAGTGTAGGGGTGGGGTTTAGCCTGTCAATGAGATCATGGCCTGATGGTTACGTCCTTGTGCTCATGGCCTTCTCATACGGAGGGTCTGAGAAACCTCCTATGCTCTCAGTTTTTACCTTCCTGCTGGCAAGCCACGCTGAATCCTGCCAGAGCCCTGGAATACTTCCACCACCCTTGGAGCCACAAGAACTTACACCCACTGGCTTGAGATATTACTGCATTCTGAATCATTGCATGTGCCTGGTCATGTGAGTCTCAAGACAGACTATAGTAGAATGGGCTGGGATGCTTTCTTGATGTCTTTCTTATACATATGAGTGCCACTGCATTTGTTTCTTTGGTCAACCCAGCCTAACAGTAAGCTTTCTCTGTGTTATTAGATGATTGTGGTAACATACAAAAATTGTACTACTTTTTCCCATTGAATTAGAATTCTTTAAAGACATTGTTTTCGAAATGTCGATGGCACCATATGTACAAATACTATGTTTTCTAAAAGCCTCCCCAATAAAATGATTATTTGAATCCAATCCCAAATAACTATATAAATTTTATGCATGTTTGTGTATACAAATACAACAAACCCACCATTCATCTTCGGACAGACACTTTTAGGTAATAAGTTATTACTTCATGTAAGTCTAGTAATGAATTAGTGAAAGCAATGCAATGATTCAACCCAAAAATCCATTTAAAAAAGAAAAGAACTGAAAGTTAACCAGGAAAACCGTAAAGTTGACAATGTTTACACTTAAAAAACTCATTTTGTACCACGTTGAAAAACACAGTATTGGTATTAAATTCTGTAAATAAATTTTGAAAGTTAAGAACTAGTCAGCATGACCATTTACAATAACTACTGTATGGCTGAGCCCCGGTGGTGTAGTGGTTGTTTGCGGGACTGCGGCCCACTGGGACGGAGGTTCAATTCCAGCAGTGGGGCTGCACCTCCTACTCCCACCACCGGAGAGCAGCGATGACAAAAAAAAAATAATAATAACTACTGTATAATCTGCACTAGTCAAATTATGTTCCTAAACTTTGATTTTTATATTGTATAAATTATACATTTCCCCATGTATTTTTTATTTCCCCCCCCCCCCATATTTTTAACATTTTTTTGATCTCTAATAAAGAGACCAGATTTTAAGCAGGACACCATTGACGGGGGGTTGGGTGGGGGGATTTCTGATTAAAAATTTGGTCTACAGAGCAACAAAAATATTCATAGAACACAAAAATAGTATGGTAATATATTTATTTTAATTTTAAAGCACCATGGGACATTGTTAAAAAGCAGGATTATCTCCAGGCGTCTGTCACTTCACTACTTGAATTCCCAAATGCAGAGAAACGGGGTCAGAACATAAAGAAGATGGACTATATGATCAGTTTACAAGTTTCAATTAATTTTCACAGAAACCCAATAAAGAAGTAGTTCTCAACCTGTGGGTCACAACCCTTTTGACAGCCAAACAACCCTTTCATAGGGGTTCCCTTATTCATAGAAATAGCAAAAATAATTTTATGGTTGGGGGGGGTCACCACGCGAGGAACTGTATTGAAGGGCCACGCCATTAGGAAGGTTGAGAACCATTGCAACAAAGAATATCACACCACTTCAAAAGCTGAGTCCTAAGAATCTTAGTTTTAGGGATTTAAGGAATTTGCGAAGATCACATAGTAAGAAGGTAATAAAACCAGTGTATGAGGATATTTAGTGAAAAGTCTAAATTCTTGAAAATTATGTGAAGAATTTGTTGAATTACAACCATCTTTTTGCTCAAGTAACCCTAATGTCTACATAAATGATACAATCGGGTATGTGGGGAGATTTTATCTCTATCGTTCACTGCTGTACCTCCTTAATTCCTGGGTAGATAGATGGGCAAAACATATTTGAACATTTTCTAGAAAATGAACAATCACATTTTTTAATACAAAATTATGTTAAAAATAGTTACTGCAGTATGTAATACAGACCAAAAAAATTAATGCATACTTACCATTATTAGGTATAAGCTCCATATCCCAAGGACTCATCTTTTCTGTATCTCCATTGTCCCAGCTTAGAGTGAAACAAATATTTTTTAAAATCTAAATAATTTTCATAAACTCCCATTATAAAAGTTATTTCCTTAGTAATGATAAAATATTTCCATACCAAACATTGTAACACTGAAATAAACTGTCCGGATACTCAGGTTGAAGAGGTTCTTGGCTTTCAATGGTTCCAAACCACCAGGCATCATCTATGACTGATCTGAAACGGTCACCTGGACAAGAGGAAACAAATGCCATCTCGTTATTCTAAACAGTGGTTCTAAAACTTCCAAATGCTGCAACCCTTTAATACAGTTCATGTTGTGGTGACCCCCACCCCAACCATAAAATTATTTTTCATTGCAACTTCATAGCTAATTTTGCTACTGTTATGAACTGGATAACACCTGTGAAAGTGTAGAGCCAAGCCCTAAAGGGTATTGCAACCTACAGGTTGAAAACTGCTACTCTAAAATCTATTAAAGTAGTTGTTAGTAGTTCTTCCCACGATACACCTTTAAAATGTGTAAACTACCTGTTTGGGTGCAAAAAATAGATACAACACGAACCACACATTTAAAAAAAACCAGCAAAATCAAGGAAAAAATTATTAAAGTTATATTAGAATAAGCAGAAATTGAACTTTAGCTACATTTACACAAAAACAATCTAACATGGGGGCAGAGCCCTGGTGGCTTAAAGTGGTTGAGTGCGGGACTGCGGCCCATGGGCTTGGCAGTTTAAATCCAGGGGCAGCTCTTAGGAGCAGCACTGGGTAGCGCCCACGACCACCAGAGGCAGTGATGTCCACACACACCAAAAAAAACTCAAAAAAACCTACCATGTTGGGCTGAGCCCCGCGGGCTTGGCGGTTCAAATCCAGCAGCGGCTCTCAGGAGCAGCACTGAGTGGCTTCCACAACCACCAGAGGGCAGTGAGGCCCACAAAAACAAACAAAAACCGTGGAAGGAAATTCCATAGAAATTCCTCAACAGGGGAAAAAATGAGCTGAAACCAAGGGCTCACATAGAAAGACAATGTTTTAAAAATGATGAAGGAAACAAATGTACATATGTCCTTGACCTTATGTATGTATAGATTGTGATAAGAGCTATATGAGTCCCCAATAAAATGATAAAAAAAACCTGAAAAAAATTGTCAAATATTTTAGGAAAATTTATTTTCTGCAGGCTGGATACTAAAAGCAAAAGTGACTCCAATATAAACACAAAAAAGGGTCACATTTTCTTTCAATTCAATCACTTCTAAGATTTATCATATATATATATATATATATATATATATATAGGAGGCCACGTCAATAGGCTTATGGAAAAAATTAACAGTTCAATTACATTTTTCTACGAACTTTTTGAACTCCCTTTGTATACATGCACTCTTCCTTTCCTGTAACATTCATAACTTGAACCGATTAAAGACATATTGAAGTTACAATGAACCACACATGGTTTAACTTTTGTTCTACTGACAATATAAGAATACTTTAAATAATTCTAGAAAATGGAAATTAAGAGATACTTGAATTCTAACAATTTGATACCTCTTACCTGTAATATATAGTTCAAGTGTTTAATGCTATAATCTACTGTTGAATTCATTGCTGATTGAATACCTCTCTCCCCCACTTCCCCTTTCACCTCCCATGTTTTTGTAGTTTTACAAATTCCTTAAGATCTTGTTTATAGGAATGTTCTTAAAATGTACCAAGTGTACAGGAATACCTGTAATTAAAGTAAAAAACAGGATTCTTCCTATTTCTTTACCTAACTGCATTAAGATAGTGTTATTGAAACTAAATATTAATAAGCTACTAAAGCTGTGGCCTATTCTAAATCATTTTCAGTTTTGTGTGTCATGACCATGATAACCACCATTTCAGATTGATTTCTGCTGTTGGTTTCCACAGTACTCCTTCATAGTGATTGTTCTCTGGGCTAGTTAAGGAAGAATCCGGAAAATGCATTCTACTAAAGTATCTTGTGTGACTTTAAATAAATCGCTTATTTTAGATATCTATTTTCCTCATCAAGGTAATAGAAATGGTGTTCTCTACTTCAGTATATAGCTTTTGCCACTTTTTTCTATTAGAATATGGCCTGGTAGAGCTCTGGACTAGGGACTGGGATGCTAACCATAGGTCTGGAGATTCGAACCCACTATGCAATCCGCTGGAGAAAGATGAAGCTATCTACTATAAAGAATTATCTGGGGGGTGGGCGGTGGAGATAGAACAGATGGATGGGGACAATGGAGATAGGGAGGAGGGGGAAAGGAGGTGGTGTTGACCAACCCAGGGATAAAGTAACAAGTAAGTGATTCAAAATCAGTGACAAGGTGGGAGTGAGAGACCCGATAGGACCTGAGCAAAAAGTAATGCAACAGAGAGAAAATACTGAAACCTAAATGGAGGCTGAGCATGATAGTGGCACCAGAGGAAAGCAAAAGAAAATGAGGAAAGAACTGGAGAGTAAAAGACATTTATAGAGGTCTAAATACAGGCATGTACACAGATGTACATATTTATATATGATAATGGGGAAATAGATCTAAGTGCATACACTTATAGGGTTAGTATTAAGACAGCAGATGGGCACTGGATCTCCACTCAGGTACTTCCTCAATGCAAGAACACTTTGTTCTGTTTTATTGGCATTCCACAATGCTCACCTTCCTGACATGATCACTAAAGACAAATGTGTGCACAAGCAAAAGTGGTGAAGAAAGCTGATGATACCTGGCTATCAAAAGATACAGCGTCTGGGGTCTTAAAGGCTTGAAAGTAAACAAGCAGCCATTTAGCTCAGAAGCAACAAAGCCTCCATGGATAAAGCACAACAGATTGTGTGATTATGGGTGGTCGATGGAATCAGGTTATTAGGCATCAAAGACCCTAAACAAAAAATCCTATCAATGTGAATGATGGAGAGTGGAGACCAAAGGATATCTATAGACAATTGAACATCCCCTAACAGAAAAGTCTTAAGAAAGAGACGAGATACGGTACAGTATAGCACCGATGAAACATACAACTTTCCTTTAGTTCTTTAATGCTTTCTCCCCCTACTATCATGATCCAAATTCTACCTTAAAAATCCAGCTGGACCAGAGAATGTACACTGGTAAAGATAAGAGCTGAGAACACAGGGCCGATAAACCCATCAGGAGCAATAATGATAGTAGCGATACCAAGAGGGTAAGGGGAAGATGGAGGGAGAAAGAGGAAAAATCACAATCACCTACATATACTTCCCTCTCAGGGGGACGGATAACAGAAAAGTGGGTGAAGGGAGACATAGGTCCGTGTAAGACATGAAAAAATAAATTATAAATTGTTAAAGGGGCCTGGGGTGGCGTGGGGAGACGAAGAGCTGATACCAGGGGCTCAAGTAGAAAGAAAATGTTAGCAACAAATGTGCTTGACACAAAGGATGTGTGTTGGATTGTGATAAGAGCTATATGAGCCTCCAAAGATTAAAAAAGTGTTTTTTCTTAAATTTAAATATATATAGGAATATGTATATATATAATTTATTTCCTAAACTTATAGCTGTCCTGAAAATAAATGGTGATTATATGCTGTGAATTCTTTCTGCCCTTTCCTAACTGGATTTCCTATTAACTGAAAAGTTCGTGTCTATCTCTTTATTGATCCTATCTTACAATGCTTCCAAAGAAAAGATATGCGGGACGCAAAATATTTTGGCAACTCCTATATCCCTAATTTTTTTTTAAATTTCAAACAAATGTCTGACTGTACCAATCCTGTCAACGATACTGTTAGAATGGATTAGTAAATCACATTATGTGCTTTATGAAACTACATATGCCACATACATATCACACACCTAACTCAAGGAAAAAGAATTGTTTTGTTTGAAATTTTTAAAAAGGCTCTTTTACTGAATGTGAATAGCACATCCACTTATTTATAAATTAAAATACTTAAATAGTTGGAGACTTCTAAAGTCTGAGTAATATTTATTTTAAATATTCACAATGTGGTTAAATAATACAATATGGACTGTTTAGTCTTAGCTAAATGTTTACATTTGAAGATTATAAATTTGCTTTTAATTAGAATTGTTATACTATTTTTCAGCATTAAAATTTAACTCAGCATGTAAGACAGCTAAGAGAAAAGATTTTTAACTATCAGTTATCAAATGTAATGAAAAATGTATAGGATTTCAGAATCACTGGATTAAAATACTATTGATTCTTCAAACTTTAATGTGTTAAATACATGACACATTTTATTTTGTTATTAACATTTCTACAAAAAAATCTATTCTCTGGGTTTATTTTTTGAAAATGTGATAAATTCTTTTTCTTGTATCATCTATGGCACTTAAATAAATTACTCACCTATATTCCACCGCCTGTATTTTGCATCATCAAATTGCTGTCGTAATACTAAGAAATCTATAACATCAGGCATATCATGGTATCTAATTATAAACACAAACAACTGATTAGGTCAAGTAGCTAGTAATATTTACAAGATGACAAAATGTATCTGAGTAAAATCTGTAACTCTAATAAACTACTGTCCCATCCAACAATCCTTACTTCATTGTAAATGATCCACCAGTCAGTTTACCAGTATCAGGATCTAGAAAAGCAAGCTTAAGGCAGCAAAGGGTAGGCAATCCCACTTCATATTTTATGCCAACTATTTTCATTAGCTCTTGTTCCTGAAAAATACACAGAAAATAAAGTCCCAAACGTGATAAACATAAACTTTTCCACGTTTTAATTTTACCTGGGTGTTGACTATTATATATGTACGCAACATTAATTGAGCTCTACACATAAGATCTATGCACTTAATTGTATATAAGTTATCACTTGATTAAAATAAAATACACACTCGAGTTTTCTAATACAGTCCAAAATATTCTAAATACTTAAAAGTAGTGATTAATTTAAAAATATTTACCAATACAAATATGAAAGTTACCTTTGATAATACTATTTAATTTTTACCATACACTTAACTCCACACATTTATACCTTTCATTTTTGTTAAGTTCCAAAAGACAGGCTGCTATGTGAAAATGGAAGGAAGCTACATAATAATCTTACCATATTAACTACTAAATTTCATAATCACAAAACTCTCAAACCACTGAGACACACATAACCCTAATCACCACAGCTAGTATTATTTATGCCTTATATGTCAGGGATCATAATTAAAAGAAGTCAGTGATGCATAAAATAGTTGAATAGATTATTTTAAACTACTGTATTCTAAATTAGAAATGTCAGATAAAAAGATAAGTCAGACACGATTTAATATCATTTTATACACAATATATAATAAAAACTTATAAATTTTGTAAGCACTAGTCCCCATGTTATAAATATCTAAGAAGTTTTATTTTAATCATTTTATTGGGAGCTCATATAACTTTTATCACAATCCTTACATACATCCACAGTATCAGGCACATTTCTACTTTTGTTGCCGTCATCAGTCTCAAAATATTTGCTTTTTAATTGAGCCCTTGGTATCAGCTCATTTTCCCCTCCCTTCTTTCCTCTGCTACCTCATGAACCCTTCATAATTTAGAAATTATTGTTTTGTCATGTCTTATACTGTCCAATGTCTCCCTTCCTCTACTTTTCTGTTGTCCATCCCCCCGTGGGGGAAGTTATATGTAGATCCTTATAATTGGGATTCTCCCTTTACAACCCCACCTTCCCTCTACACTCCCAGTATAGCCACTCTCCATCACTAGTCCTGAAGAGATCATCTGTCCTGAATTCCCTGTGTTTCCAGTTCCTATCTGTACCAGTGTACATCCTGGGGTCTAGCTGGATTTGTAAAGTAGAATTGAGATCATGATAGTGGGGGTGGAAAGGTATAAGTATGGAAGAACTAGAGGAAAGTTGCATGTTTCATCGTTGCTCCATGCCACCTGACTGGCTCATCTCTTCCCCATGAAACTTCTGTCAGTTGCCTGCAGATGGGCTTTGGGTCCCCAATCTGCCCCCCTCATTCACAATGATAGGATTTTTTTGTTCTTTTTGATGCCTGGTCCGTGATCCCATCACAAGGCTGGTGACACTATATATTTTGATATTTGGGCACCATCAGCTTTCTTCACATTTACTTACGTACCCACATTGTCTTCAGCAATCTTGTCGGGAAGGGCAGCATCACGGAACGCCAGTTTAATAGAACAAAGTGTTCTTGCATTGAGGGAATATGCAAGTGGAGGGAGGTCCATGTCCATCTGCTACCTTAATACTAAACCTGTAACTATATATACGTAGATCTATTTCCCCATCATATATAAACACTTACTGGTGTACATGCTTGTATTTAGACCTTTATAAATGTCCTTTGCCTCCTAGTTCTTTCCTCTATTTCCTTTTACTGTCCTCTTGTCCCAATTATGCTCAGCCTTCATTTGGATTTCAGTAATTCCTCTTGGTTACATTGCCCTTGATCAAGCTCTACCAGGCCCCTTAAGCCCTCCTTGGCATTGATTTTGGATCATTTTGGTGGTCCCTTTTCCCTGGGTTGGTTAATTCCACCTCTCCCACCTTCACCCAGAACCTTTGGCCCAGTTGTTTTCTCCTCCAGATGATTTATTGGCCCTATCTTATCTAGATAGACCTTATTTGCCTTTCAATCAAGGGTTTCAAACATTTTGCTATGACTTATCAAAACAGACTGGGATATTTACAACTTGAGTGGTTCAAACAGTAATCAGAATAGAATAAAATGCAGGTTGAAATAATGGAATAGAGGGCTGAGCCCTGGTGGCGTATTGGTTGTGCGCGGGACTGCAGCCCACTGGATTGGAAGTTCAAATCCAGCAGCAAGGTTGGGCCTCCTACTCTCACCACCAGAAAGCAGTGATGCCCCAAAAACAAAAGCAAAAAAATAAATAAATAAATAAAGAATGGAATAGGAAAACTCATAAAAAGTTTGTCGAGCCTTTTCAGGAGCCTAATACACAAAACGAGATTACTAGCCAGACTGTGGAGAGGCTCGCAAACTTAAAATGGCATGGTCAGTCACCATCTGGAGCATTTACCAACATCTGTGAAATATGGTTATGACTGTTTATTATAAATTTTGAAACAACTGAGCCCATCTCTACACATAAAAAATTATTACAACCACTTTAATTGGCTGCATATGCAGTCTTTCTTATTACTGAAAAGGTATTGAATCTTTGTTTTGTTTTTTGGGCATCACTGCCCTCTGGTGGTGAGAGTAGGAGGCCCAGCCTTTGCTCCTGTGGAGCTGCTGCTGGAACTGAACCTCCATCCTCATGGGCCACAGTGAATCTTTTTTTATGCTTAATCTAATACCCTACTCTGATTAAAGTAGAACCTGATATTTGTTCCAATTGACACACAGATTCTTAGAGAAACAGGAATGGATCTTTACTGGTAACCTAGACTGCCTGTTATATTGAGATAATCTTAGTCTTGTGTTTTAGTGAAAATCATATGCCTTCTTCATTATTATTTCTTATGATAAAAATGTTAAGAGTAACAATTGACAATTTTCACTGAATTACACCTTTTGAACTACTACAGAATAATAAACACCATACCCGTAGTTCCATTTTATGCCATGGCTGCTTCTTTGGATTGATACTGTAAATTTTATTTTTCCGGGCCATTTCAACATATGCTTCATGTCCTTGTCGAAAATAATACACCTAGAAAGTATAGTCACAGTTTAAAATGGAATGTTTCCATTAACACTATGTGCAAGGTACCAACCGTAATTGTAAAGTGACAATCTAGGGTCCTTTATTATTAATTCTATTTTGATATTTATTTCCTTGTTTCCTTCAGTTGTCTAAATCACTTAAACATAATCAGCATGTTCTAATGTGCTTTTCCTTCACATTGTATTGTGTATGCAATCCAATGATATCCTGGGTCAAAACAGGTTATTTAATGTTGCACTTTAAAATGAATTAACTTGTCGACTACTGTTTCATCAATTTACAATTCAAGGTAATCATATGTATTGACAGCTTGACACAATGCCCAGTGCTGTGCTATTTTCATCATTTTTATGTCGGTACCCATTGTAGAGCCATCTAAATGGGTTTGCCTTGTTTTCACAAAATCCTTATACTTTAACAAACCTTATGATTAGTTTCCTGATAATAGCACGTGCATATAAGGTGATTCAAAATAATGGGTTGGTCAAGTGTATCTTAGTCAGCAGAATGACATTCTTTTTCAAACCTTTAAAAAGACCTTTGTAGCCTTATTCCCCAATGTAATATTTCATTTGATTTTTTGATTGAAATTTTTTGGACTAGTACTTTTTATTTTTTTAATTGTGAATTAGTTGAAGGTTAATAGAATCACCACTTACAGACAATAATTGATTCCCATTCATTCAACTCACCCCTACAGGCCCTCAATATACCATCCATCATCCTGTGATTCCTATTTCAATCCCTCCATTCTTAACATTACATTGTCCTGTCATATACAGCGCCCTTGTGATCTCAAATGTTGATCATTATAATACATGGATGAATTTAATTCCAGACTTGAAGGCTACCAGAGATGAGTCTTAGGGCAAAAGTTTCTATCTGATCCATAAGCCACGTCTCATGATTCTATTTTGTTCTATAATTGTCTCCCACTCTTATCCAGGATCTTTGAATGTAACCCTTTTTCAGAGTAACTGGTAGTGGTAGCTGAGCACCATCCACTTTTTGTCGTCACAGGATAGTGGAGGCTTACTGTGGTCACTCAGTACACTGGCATTAATGTTTCTATATGACTTTTCTTTGCTCTATTAAGGGAAAGAACAATATTTGCAGCTTAGTTGGCTCCTTATAAGTCTTTAAGCTAGCAGTTAATATCAACGTAGAATGCAAGCCTAAATTACAGGGGTGATTTGTCATCAATACAAATTGAATGAAATCTTTTATAATTTCAACAATTTGACCTCCACACACACATATTGTTCAATCATGAGAATTGTTTTCTCATTGCAAGCACACAACCTTCTTTATGTGGTTAAAGTCACATTCATTTTCAGCAAACTTGTTTCAACTGCTTATCTCACATTGTTAGTGATTATTCCTCTATGCCTGATGCTACATTCTTCATATAGTATAGTTTCTCCCCTATCTGTTTAGCGTACAGATTGAATTAAACACCCCCCTATCTACTTGGAACCATGTAGCATTCCTTTTGCTAAAGCAATGGTAATTACTAATTTCACTTCCTGTTTTATCACACCTTCTTTGAAATGTGTAGGAAGACAGATCTCTTTTAGTTGAATGGCCTAGGGAAATCTCTCATACACTTTGTAATTTTTCCTACTTAATTTCCTAGCAAGCTCTTTGTACATTTGCTTTAGATTGGAAACAAATTGAAAACATACTTACATATATTTAATTTGATGTTTACACAAGCCTCAATAGAAAACCAAGCATATATTTATTCTCATTTAATAGAATTTCATGTTAAATGTATATTAAGTCTACTACACCACAGATAATCTGGTACTAAGTGTTCTTCCTACTACTAGTTTAAAATAGTTGATGTCAAATGCATAATAAAATGTAAGGATAACCTAGATACCATACATCAATGTCATCATTGGCACAGATGACTGAAATTACAAATGAAAAACTGTATAAAAGCATCAGCAATTTAAAAATGAACCCGGATAAAGGAAATCAGTAAAAGATTATACAATTTCTGGGCACCTCGACATAACAAAATATAATTGAGTATCTTCTCGGTCTCTTAAGCTATGGAATTGTGCTGTGGTGGCGGTGAGCTGCCACCAAGTCAAATGTGCTTATGCTCTACATTCTCCACATCTAGTAAACTCATCGTGTCTCTAAATGAATTAGCTTTTTTAGAGTCACTTTTGCATTAAACACTGTTCTTTTTTTAACTTTACTATATTAAATGGATAATTGAACTGCTTGGCTAAAGAATTTTAAGTTATTACAGATTATCTGGTGGATACCAGATAACTCTGCTCTATCATATTTGTACATAAGAGAAAATGAGTCCTAAGGGTGAAATTTTAACCCAAGTTTTTTACCTTTACATTTCAAATTTGCAAGTGAATAACAATTTCAGTGGTGCCAACCATTTTCTTACACATTAATATCATGAAAAAGATTTTTTAATAAATCCAACAAATTTAGAACATTTGGCCCTTACTGAATGATTAAGTCTTAAAGAAAAATTCATTTTAATTTAAAAAATTAAGTCAACGCTCTTTCAAATCGTTTTTAAAATGTTTACAGAATTTCCATTTGCATATCAACATTAAGATTTATAATACATCACAAAGATAAAAAGATTAGATCTTTCTCTTATACTTTCTTCGTACATATCCAAAAGCACCTAAAATACTTTATCTAACAATTGAAACTTTCTAGAGTTCTATTTTAAATAGGTATAACAATGTTTGATGTTATTTGAATAAAAAATCAAGTTTTTTTAAAAGTTAAAAAGTACCTCATCACCCATCTGTGGTACAAACGGACATCTTCGAGGAATAGTATCTGTAATCCATGTTGAAGGCAACCATTCTTCTAATGTCAAACCATTCTCAGACAATTCTCCCACAGCCAATCTCTAATAATTAAAGTTTAGGACATTGTAAAGTAATATTACCATAAATGGGCTATCGGAAGCAGTCTCAAAGACAGGTCTGGTGATATATTTTTGAAAATGTCATAACTTTAAAAAATCCACAGAACTACTCTATAGTTGCTAACATCATAACCCTCATTCTCCCTCAAAAAAAAAAAAAAAAAAAAGAAAACCATACCCACATCAAGTTTACTAGTTCATAGTGATCCTACAAAACATTTTTGACTCTAGATCTTTACAGGAGGAGACAGCCTCATCTTTATCCCCAGGGTGTGAACCACCCTGCCTGTAGTTAAAGCAGCCCTACCATTTGCACACAGCACCACCAGAGATCCTATTATATACTCTAAGTACTCAATATTTCTTCTTCTGATTTCTAGAGCTCCTAGCAGAATAGAATATATTTAAAGTTACCATCTAAGTGTCTTTCATTATCTCGTTACTGTTTCATTTGTTGATTAGATTAATTCAAAAAGGCAGCTGTACAGAAAATATTTTCACCTTTTAAAACCAGCAGTAAATATCAATGACCCCTAAATTCTTTAACTTCTAGATAAAGGATGTAATGTTTCATGAAAAGGCCCGTAAAAATGAGAAAAGCTCTCAAGGAGATATAAACTAATATAACAGCCTCAAAAATGAGATATTAATGTTGTTATTGAACGTCTTACCAATAATGGAGATGATGTAGAACTGGGCAGTGTTTTTACTCACTCATTCTAAGGTTTTCATGAGTTAGAACTGACTTATTTCTAATGGACAACTATTTTCTATGGTTTATATAGGAGCAGAGCAAAATTACTGTAAGTTGAATGAGGACCTTCAGCAAACCACAGCAAATTTAAAATTAAAAGGAGTAATTCTCGATCTGATAACTTTATGTCAGTCACTCTTACAACTTTATACTAATATTTCAAAGTTATCAATGAACACCAATGCATAAAAGAGCTCATGATATTAACTGGCTGACAGTTAACAAGATAAAAAAACTGTCTCACTATTTTGTGTGTGGGGTGGGGTGGTGGAGGTGATGATTTTAGTAGTATACTTCAATTAAACCTCAAACATTCAACAAAATTTTTTTAATTGAAAACGCTTACATGGATAAATTTATTTTCTGTCCTCCACATAAATAATGGGCTAGCCTACATTTTCATCACCGATGAGGTAGAAAAGCAAGTCTGTGGATGTCATTGTCTTGTGGTAAAGTACTCAACAAAAATAATAAGGAATTCGAAGTAATTCATAATTATAAAGTTGAAGAAATTAAAAGTTTAAGATGTACATATAAAGTTCAAACAAGGGTAAGAGGCTATTTCTTTTAAAATGTTTACAACAAGGACCCAAAAGTCTCACTAATATTTAAGCCTACCAATATAGATATATTTAATTCTAAAAATAGAGGTAGTTGTCTTGATTTCTCTAAAAGTACCCACCACCTTCATATATAATTATCAAGCCAGAGCCCAACTCATTACGCATACTAATAATTGAAAGAGCTTTTAAAAAATAACCAAAGTAGTATCTTAAGAGCCATATTTGCTTGGGAGGTAAAGTGTAAAAACTTTGTCATTCTTATTTCATATGATGTTCCCCCTAGGCTCTGTTTATTTTCTATAATAACAATTAAATTTATTAAAAAGTAGTTAACCAACAGACTAATTAAATGTTTCATAATTTCGATTTTTTAAAATTAAAAGAACATTTTATAATGGGCTAAATCCTACTTGAGTTATCAAAAAAAAAAAATCAGCTATATTAAGTGCTCAATATTGAAAATATTCTCTTAGTAATTATTACCCCAAACTCAACATTTAAAACCCTTGGTTAAATTTGGGAAAATTTCATTTTACTCACTATATTATACTTGAGGGTCCCCCCGATCACCTCTATTATCACTGCTGATATAGCTACACAATGTTGTATTATACTTTTGAAATGCATGCTTTCAGGATTTTTTCATAGCTGTTATATTAATAAGAAAAACAAATCAACCTTTTGCTTTCTTTCTTTGGGCTTCTTTTTCTTTGGTGATGTTGGTCCATCTTTTTCTTCATTTACTTTTTTTCTTTCCCTTTTAATCTGCTTTTGTTTCTGTTTTTCAGATTCTTCATCTTCATCTGAACTGCTCTCTGCTTTCTTCATTTTATACTTAGGAACTTTCTTTGGTGGCTGCAGATTAATTCCTGCATCTGCTGTCCAGTCAGAATAATCACTGGAGTAGTCACTAGAATTGAGTGTACATTTAAAAAAACAAGTATAAAATATAACTTTACGCCCACGTTTAATGACACTATAATAAAAAGTAACCAAAATAAAAATGAACTCAAAACAACCCCTAAATTTCAAGTCATCAACTTCAAGATAATGTCTAATAAATCAAACTCTGGTATCTCCAAAAATAAGGAATAAGATAATAATCAAAATTAAAATGATTTTTTAAGAACTGAGTTATACATATATTCGATAGTGTATACCATATAAAAATAAAAGGCAAGAGATATCATTCTTCAATTCAAGAAAAATAATCCTGAATAGAACAGTAGATATCAATGTAGAGATGTCTTTCTTTAAGGGAGGAAGGAACTCTCTGTGGAGAACTTCAAGGGCAAACATAGATGGCTACTGAGTAGCAGGATCAGAAATTATCTTTGCCCCACTGGAAAAGCTGTGCTTACAAACTTATAATTTCTGGGTACCACTGTTAAGGGAAGAAAAAAAAAACTCTGGAATCTAGAATCTAAGGAATCATTCCTAAAAGAGGCTTCTAGATATAATTCCCTAAGACTGTATTTAGACTTGGCAAGCTCAGCCAAGGCCTTTTGTTTATTTCTGCGAAAATGTAAACCTCAAAGATAAGGATTTGAAATCTTTACTGGAAATGGTCAACTGCAAATAGTAATTAAAGATTAATCCTACTTCTTGAGGATAATATTAGTTGTATACCACATGTCCTATGACTTATAATAGTTCAATTCCATATAAAGGATTCTCATTGTTATAAATTGAGGAGATGTTTCCCCAGGTCAATAATAGGATTACTTTGAGATTCAGAAACTGCAAGACTTATCCACAAAAGGTATTAACTAAAAAGAAAATGTTAAAACAACCATTTGTAGATCAAGTTGAAACAACTTTGTTTCTGTAGATTATATTTTAGAAGTAAAAAATATTTAGAGAGCCAACGTTAAACCCATAGAAATTTTCAAATGTGTTGTTGGTAAAAAACCTTGTTCTCAAAATTTTTTGAATTGCATTTTGGAGAAATATTGACTCATTTGCTTACCTAGAGCTGCCATCACTGTGCCATGCTCTCTCTTCTTCTTCAGATGTTCCACCACTGACAGCAACCACCTCACCTTCCTGAGACATTAAAAAAAAATTTCATCTAACTTTGTAAAATAATACTGAAAGCTTATAAATAATTAGTGATTTCTAATAATACCAGTTATATTAGGGTTTCTGAGTCAAAAAGCTTCTGTAATAAACAATGCGGGGTTTTGAGTAATTATGATTAACAAATTTTGTTGTTTTTAATATGAGTATACTCCTATGTTCTAAACTAGATCATCAACTTTCATCGTTAACATAAAATTACATTTACTATGTGGGCCTTATAAAAGTTAATTTGAAACTTAGCATATTTATGTTTTATATAAACTACTGCCATCAAATAAATTCTAATTCACAGCAACCCTTCAGAGGGTTTATGAGACTATAAATATTTATAGTAGGAGCTAGTCCAATCTTTCTCCTATTTTTTAATTTATAATTAAGATAGGTTAATCATATAAAAAAAGAAAAATTATACTCCACCTTGTCTTATATTTTTATTTTACTCAAGTGGTAGATTAAAAAGTCCCACTTATTTCTATTTAGCAATTATTCACAAGTGGAAAGTAGGGTAATAATTATGAAGACATCTTCATGATAGGATTTTTGGTAAAAATAAATCTTATTAAACACAGCAAGAACCCACATTTACTAAACTATTATTTTATGTTTAGAAATCAATCAATGTTATTTGATCTCTATAAAACGCTATGCGTTTTGGAAAAAGTTTTTCATTTTAATGTAAATGGTTAAGAAATTTGTCAAAAATGACACAACTTTAAGTGAAAATGTTTACTTTGTACTCAGGTCATTGTATTCCAAAGCACAGCTCATTTTAGCTGCAAAATGGTATTACATTTTTACTTGCTGGGTATATTCATATTTTTCTTAATGACAATAGGATACAGTACACTTTTCTATTTCAATAAAATCAGGTTTTAAGGGAAAGGTTCTTCATATGAAACTGTAGTAATGAAAGATGTCCATTATAAGACTTGTTCCACATTTACATGATTAAAAAAAGCATGAAAAGGTCAGAACCCATTAGTGTATTTTATTTGGAAATTTTAATCTCTACTCAGTGTAACTGTGAGGAAAGTCAAACAAATAATCTGATTATACCACTATCTACATATTATTTATCCAAAGAGGTAGCAATAAATTTCTAAATATTACAAATGAAAGAATATTACATTGATATAAAATATTTGTAAGGAAAAACCACCCCACAATTCTTCCTAATGATTAATATATCATGCTCAATGTGATACTTTTATTCTCAACTGATTTGCTTAAAAATTAATTCAGCTGCTCTAAAAGGATACTAAGATAGAAATAAATCAGTTCTGATGAGAAATAATATACTTAATTATATATCCCTTGATATAACAAATGTGTGCTGACAATGTATGATACACTTATAGTAAATTGAGCATTAAAAATATTAGACTAAACCAGTATTCTTAATATATTATGAATCCATCAAGATATATAGCTAACCTATATATATTTTGTGTATATACCCAAATATTGTGTCAGATGAGTTAGTACAGCTAGTATTCATTATTATTTTGACTTAGACACTCTAGGATTTATATTATGGTTAAAATACTCTCAAACTGAGTTAATATTATCTCCTCTAATAAAGAATAAATTGAGCAAATATCCATATATGCCCAACATTGAAAGTTCAACAGTATATAAGAGCCAGTCCATAAAATCATTGATTCTATGACCTAAGTAGAACTAGGGATGGTTAGGCTAAGTAATGACAGTTTGGAAATGATTTAAAGCAGTTCTCAACCTTTCTAGTGTGGTGACCCTTTACGTACAACCATAAAGTTATATTCGTTGCTACTACTTCTAATTTTGCTGTTATGAATCCAGCGACCCCTGTGAAACAGTTATTTGACCCTCAATGGGTTTGAGACCCAGAAGTTGAGATCCGCAGGTTTAGAGTAATACCTACGATTTATCTGTAATTGCAAAATTGATTTTTTGCTAAAGAAATATAAAACGTATTTAGGAAAACACCTGTAGAAATAATTATGCAAGATAAAAACTACAAAAATTAGATTATAGCAAGAGATAAAACTCACAACACATAGAACCCTGGTGGAAGAGATAATAATAACAGGGTGGGAGTGGAAGGGAAGGAGACACTGATCGCAATGAATGGCACATAATCACACACCCCAGCCAGGGGAAGAATAGGGGAAGCTTTCTTCCACCAACTATCTCTTTCTCCCTAGTTACTGTGACAGATATTTGACAATAAGTTTATTAATCTTATTTATTCAAACATTACATGTGTATGTTTTCGTTCTGTGTAAATCATACTATACAAATATTAATAGTACAAGTTTACTTGTATCAGAAAAAAGCCACAAAAGATCATTAACAGTTTTTAGTGAGAACTAGTTCAAAGTCTTTCTTTAGAGTACTATTTGTTTATTGCAATACATTTTAAATAACTATAAGAAATATAGTTAGGAAATTTAAGAAATCAAATTTTTAAAGCATGGCTTTAGTGTAAAAGGAGCCTGGGTTAATCTCTCCTATATTGTTTAATAGTGGAATGTATAATTTAACATCTTTGAACATCAGATCACTAATATAAATATCAATGAAACCAAACCAAATTCACTACCATCAAGACAATTCTACTCCTGGCAATCCTACACAGCAGGGTAGAACTGCTCTATATTTCTGAAACTGAAGGAAAACAATTGTTTCTTAAAAATGTTAAAATTGGAAAAGGAAAGGAAGGTGTGCCCATGAAGCTGAGAGCTTACATCTGAAGAGCTAGAGCCATTTTCTATATCTTCTGTGGGTCTAGGAGGCTCTTCCAATGCAGATCTTGTACGGTAATTGTGTTGATTAGCCTGTTGCTTTTTGGATTCTCCAAGATCTAGGAAATGCTCATGAGCATGATTCTGAAACCAAGTAAATAGAATTTATTGAAGTGTGCTTAAAGAGCAGGTTTTCTATTTTTAGTTTAAGAATTATATTACTGTTATATAAAATATTCCTAAATAAGGTAATCACCTAGATTAACTAAACCATAGACCACCTTAAATATTCAACATTACATCAAAAATTAAATCAGAGCCTTGTTATATTCTGAAATTTACCTGATCAAAGGTAAACTGTAAGAAATTATAAGAAAATCTTAAGAAAAAAAATTTTATTCCCTAATTAACTGATACCAGACCAGGTCAGCCATGAAATAAAAACATTTCCTAATCCAATGCCAAACATACAGAAATCAGACAAGAATACTTTTGGTTGCAAAAGCAAATTAAAAACCGAAGTGTGATTTTAAAAAAGTACTCTGTTACTATGAAGCCAGGACACCAAGTACTTTCTGGTTCTCTATTGCTGAAGAGAAATGTGATAAAATGTTTCCTGCAACATGTGAAAATAGAATTAACAATCAGAAAGAAAAACCCTTATTTTGAAGATGATAAAAATAATGAAATATAAAAACTCTTATCAGGAAAAAAAGTCTCAAACTCAATAAAAGAAAATCATATTCAATAAGAGTAAAATCTTGTGTCAAAAATCACACACTTCTAAAAAGAATCAATTCACAATGCATACAAATTTTAAAATAACCATTAAATTTGGAAGAAAAGTAACACTGAACTACCATGCACAAATGTAAGAGTAAATAAAGGCATAACAATTATTCAAAACTGGCTGAGCCCCGGTGGCGTAGAGGTTGTACGTGGGACTGCGGCCCACTGGGATGGAGCTTCAATTCCAGCAGTGGCTCCACAGGAGGAAAGGCTGGGCCTCCTACTCACACCACCAGGGAATAGTGATGCCCACCTCCCCCAAAAAAACCCCAATTATTCAAAATTTAAAAATATTTGAAAATCTTGGGGGGGGAGGGTGAAAAATGTTTACAGCAGAAGAAATAAAAAAAGTACACCAGAGGTAAAGACTATTCATATAGATAAAAAGGGAGGGGGGGGGGCGGAATCCCTGAAGATCACCTTCCAAGAAACAAGTATGACAGCATTTAAAAAATTTCAGTCAAGAGAAAATAATTTTGAACTTGCAATTATCAGTTCTCCTGAAAATGACATGAAATAAAAACATTTCGTATATAGACACTAGATTCACTCTACAGACGTATTGAAGGATTCTATAATTTTGTAACTCTTACAAAACATATCAAGGCATAAAAAAGTAAATAAAGATCAATTATAATCTGTTAAAGAATTTATTGTCTTGTTTCTTTCACTTAACATTTTTACTTTCTCTAATCTATGGACATTAAAAATTACTACAAATATCCCAACAACACTAATATTTTGGGTCCTAAAAATTGTCATTTTTAAACACTATAGCCACAGTTTCTTCAGGATAAATTGCAAGTCCAGGTGCTAATAGTTGTCCTTCCTGCTTTTTCCACAAAACAGATACCTACATTATGGGCTACAGTACAAATATTTTAATGGCTAGGGGGCCACTGAATAATGTTTTTTTCTGGGCTGAGAAATATGAAGCAAGTAAGTTTGGAAAATTATGTTCTGGACCAAGGATCAGTAAACTGAAGCTTGAGAGCCATATGTGGCTCTTTCAGTAAGTACACATATTTCTGAAGGAAAATTGTAAATGAAAATAAAACTATTGTAGTTTCTTTACAATGTTACTTTAAAATTTCATTATTTGTAAAAATGTATTTATGGCTCTCTAATTTAAATTTCTAAGTTAGCTGTGCCCCCATGGTGCACTGGTTGTGTGCGGGACTGCGACCCACAGGGTTGACAGTTCAAATGCAGCAGCAGCTCTCCAGGAGCAAGGCTGGGCTTCCTACTCCTACTAGGGCAGTGATGCGAAAGAAAAAAAAAATTTCTAAATTGTTGTGAGGGTCAGGATTGGCTCCTTTTGTCTCAAGTTTGCCCACTCCTATCCTAGGCAATAGAATGTATTGTAAACTGTTGTTAGTAACTTCTAGAAAGCTCGGAAAAGCATGGAACCTATGTTTTCCTTTTTTTTTTGTTTGTTTTTTTTTGGGGGCATCACCGCCCTCTGGTGGTGGGAGTAGGAGGCCCAGTCTTTGCTCCGTGGAGCTGGAATTGAACCTCCATCCCAGTGGGACGCAGTCCCGCGCACAACCACTACGCCACCGGGGCTCAGCCCTGCGTTTTCCTTTTTTGACCTATCCATCATTCTGCAACCTTAAATGAGGTTGTTGTGACTATGAATCCCAACATCACTATATAAATGTGCTTCAAAAAGTTCATTAAAGAATGGGATTAAAATACATTAATTTTTTCCATGAACTTTCTGAAACCCCGTCTTACAAGTTTTTATGTCCTGGCATCCTTGGGTTCTAAGTAAAAAAATTAAAAGTTATGTGACTTCCAGATACCATTGAGAGAAACAAAATGAAAAACCAAACAATTAGCCAAAAAACAAAGTTTGAGAAGGAAGTTCAATTTTTCTGATCGTGTCTCCTGGAATGTATGATACACCCAGTAAAGGAAAAGCTAACACAGAACTGCTTAAGTCCTTTAATGAGTCAAGTTTTAAAAAAAGAAAGGAAATCCTAGACAAGATCAATTTAGGTTGCTTTAGAACTCAAGTAGAGTCAGAAAGGAACCTAAAGCCCAGCTAGTTATCTTTTCTTGACTTAGGTTATTCCTTAAATGGTGACTTAAACCTGAAAGGAGATTCAAAACAAATCTATTCAATTTTACAACCTCAAGCTCTCTCACTTTCAAACGTATAGTATGGAAATGCACACATCTTTCCATGATCAGCACATGACCAAAAGTCTTCCAGAGTTATGACAGAGAAACCAACAGGATAAAACAGTACAATTTACCCCTCACAATGAAGAAAATGAAATTATTTTTAACACTGGAACTGACTTGACCATCTACAAAACAAAACAGAAATAAAGCAGCAAAAACATAAAGAGTACTAAAACTGTTTCGGAACGTAAAATCAATGGCTCACACTCATTTGCTGCCACAAAGTCAATCAACATATAAATTCGACTACAAGCCAATCCAATTATTAGCAGAGGCACCTAATTTTACAACAAAAACTGCATTAAAAATGTGCTGAAAAACTCGGCTTATCTTTGATTATGTGCGGTAACATTCAGAGTGATCCTACTGGCTGTCACATGAAGTCACTTCTGACTCATGCTGAGCCTACAGTACAAGACAGAACAGTCCCTGTAGTTTTCCAAAAGTAATTCTTTACAGGCGTAAAATCGCAGCTTTTTCCGGAGAAATCCCTGGTAGTTCCAAATTATGGACTGCAGTACAAGGTGTAATCACTATATCTTAGCAATCCTGTAGGGCGGAATAAAACTGCTTGTAAACTTCCCAAATTAAAACTGTGCAGGTGTATCTTCTGGATGGAGGTATAGAGGTGTGAGTGGTTTCAGACTACTGACCCTATGGTTACAGATCTTGCTTAGGATTTTAATGCCATTAATAAGACAATGCTTATTTAGTTATTAGCATTTTGGAAAATAAGCTAAAATGACAGCAATCTAGAATTTAAAATTAATAATGACAAACAAAATAGATTAAACAGGAAGGTAATTTACCTTTGAGACAGTGAGTATTTTATTCTCTTTCGGAATAGTAAAGTGTTTTCTCTTTTCTTCTGACCGATAAATCTTTATTTCTTCTTCTCCTTTTGCAGTTCTCCATTCTTCTTGCCTACTGGAAGAGAATGATAGGACATTCATGTTAATCTGTAATTTTCACAACAGATTTCTCACCAAAAAAGAATGCCAGGTTGTAGAGAAGAAAAGGGTTATGCTAATCTTTTCTTTCCAATATGGTGCCACTTAAAAGTTAAATATCAAGTGGACTACAGGAACCCTAGATATTAAGAGTATTTTCTCTACTTAAATTTGAAACTATTTCTGTTGAGTTTTAAGTTCTGAAAGCATGTAGTTATTTCCAGGATAACTTCTGAAGAGTCAGAAACTGGACTTTGTGTTCCCCTTTTAATTATGTGATTATACACAATATTATCAGTTTGGCTATTAGTATAGAGCTCACAAGAATCTTTGGGAAAAAAAAAACATTAACAGCTTTGAGACTTAATTAATGTGACTCCAAAAACCCTGAAATAACACTATTCCTTCCAGAAAGAGACAAGCCAGACTTCCAGTACTTAAAAGCTCCTAACTGTAACGAGTTATTAAAGTGAAATTAAAAAAAACTGAAGAACCTTAATTTTGAAATTTAATTTTAAAAACTTGAACTCACTAGAATAAAGTAAAAGGATTTTTAAATTCTTTGTAAATGCAAATCTTTAATCCCAAGTTACCTGACTGACAACCAAAAAAAGGTCAGCAGCTTAAAAGCACAGCTCCATGAGAAATATATGGTAATCTACTTCTGTAAAGATTTATCATAGTTGGAAATCCGCTGCAATACTCTCACTAGCAATGGCTTGATTTTAGCTTACATATTCAAGACTAGTTCCTTGTTGACTAAATGAATTTAATTAGTGTACTATTCTGCTGCATTTGAAAGTGTTTAGGCCATTTGATTCATCGGAAAAGACTCCTAATCAAGGCCTAAGCATTAACAGCATAGGCCTAGGAAGGCAGAATGAGCCACCTAACTTTGAAAAGAGATGTCCATCGTGTTGCCAACCTAGATTAATCCAATGATAGGGAGATAAAAAGTGAAGAATCTACTTGGAAGAAAGCAAATCTTACACACTTTGTTTCCTTAAAATGCAGGGAAATGAATCTATCATTAACTAGCAACTCAACTCTACCTTGATTTACTATTCTCTTTTAACTATATTTCAAGAGTTGATTAGAAGGGGGGGAAAAACCAAGTATGCCTTTATAGCTAATATATACATAATGTTCACATTTTGTGAAAGCAAACAACTTTATACGAAAAGTCATTTGCTAGCGTATGTTTAGGTTTGTTTTGAATGAACCCTTTCCTGTGATTAAAGTCACATTCTCCACAGACGTGCCAGTAATAAAAACTAATATTCTGATTTCAGATCTTACGCCTTCGAGACTGATACTGAAATGATGGGCCTTTTTAAATTGTACCCCCTTCAAATGAACAGTGATGTAATTAAGTATATGGTCTGAGACTTGTTAAAAGTTGAGGTATTTATTTAATATTAAATCCTAGTGTAGATTTTCTAAATACTCTAATCAAAAATAATTTACTATGGAAATTATTTCAGAATATTCCCTTTATAAAGCCACCCATGAGAACAATTTCTAATCATGTCTTTTAAGATTTTGTAGGTCAGTCAGAAAGGAAGCATATAGTTCTTAGCTCTGGTGGCGGTCTTAGGCTAACACTGAATTAACTGTTAACTGCTTGCAAGGTCAAGACTTTGAACCAACAGCCCAAAAAATGCTATGAGGTAATTTAATCAGATGCTGGGTTTTTAGGTTTGCTTTTTAGTGTGAGAAAAGGAGCCCTAATGGCACTGTGCAAGTGGTGGGCTAACAGCGAAGCCACCAGCCACTGTGGGAGAAACACTGACAGGCTGGGAACCTCCGAGGGCAAGTCTTCCTTGTGCCATAGGGCTGCTAGAGTCGGAATAAACACTATGATAATGAGGTGTTTCGTTTAGTTGTTTTTTTTCTTTCTTTCCCTAAGTCACAGAACTGATACAATGGCAGTGGGTGTGGTTTTGTTTACTTTTTTGGAAAGGCTGGACACTTTCTGTGATTGAAAAGCTGCACCTGCAGTACAAATGTCACATCATTTCAAAGTAGGACTTCAAAGATGATGGCTATCTTTGCTGCCTTCCATTTGTGTGGTCCTCCACAACCCTGGCAATGGTCCAATCTCACCTAGGAAGCATCTGGAAGGGCTCATTACATTTCTTCCAAGTCTGCCATTCAACAGATTAGCTGATTATTTTTTCCCTTTCTGATTGCAGTAACAAATCATTCCATTTAAAACTTTCGTTGCATTGTTTTGTTTTAATGGTTCTGACAGACACTGTCTAAAGCACTGCATTAAATGGCATAAATCAAATGCTTGTCATCTGGGGACAGCTTGTTAAATAAAGTTCTTTCATAGCATGGACCTTGAGAATAGGACTATATCAAGGCATACTTTCTCTAAACATAAATATAATAAAAAGTAATGTTACTATATATTAAAGCATTAATGTATTTGTCCATGAATTACTTGGCGTTTTTTTATTATTACTTTTTATTATGAGTTAGATGAAGGTTTAGAACAGGTGATTAGTTTCTCATTAAAGAATTCACACACATTATGTGTCATCAATTACCATTCCCTCAATCACTTGACACCATTTTCTGTCTGTGTTTCCCATTTCTTTACCAGCTCCTTCCATCTCAACTTTGACCTTGGGTAAATCCTGTCCTTTTCCTCGTTTTGTTTTGTTGCCATTTTCCCTTTTCCTCTTAAATGGTTGACTATTTTACTACAGGGGTATATTCCAAACTTGAGAGCAAAGGCCATAGTCTCTAGTATCCCACCTCTCTCCTGAGAAGCAAACCTGGTCCTTAGGATTTTAAATTTTTCTTCACATTTTTTTCTTTTCAATTCAGGAGCTTATAATGAGGTGATGGTAGTCAGGAATCATCTAATTCAAGTTCTTCTGGTCGTAGGGTTATGAAGACTAATGTTGGCATGGTCCACTGCACTAATCATTTCCATAAGTCTTTCAACTTCTGTCACTCTTCTTTCCTCCAGATGGAGAAAGGATGGGAGCTTATAAATGCTTAAGACGTCAATAAGTCACTATTCACCCAAATGGGATGAAAGTTCCATTTCTTTTTGTTTGTTTTTAAGCTGTATTTTACTGTCAAAACAAACTTGTTGATATAATCAATTGGATACTTTCTGAAGAACACATACTTTTCTTCATAGATATTCTGTCAATATTGTTAATGATGTAAGACAGTCTTAAATAAAATAATGGCACATGAAGAATATCATTGATTATATCTTATGCATATAGATAAATCACATTTACTTAATATAAAAAATAATTTTCAATGTATGTTAGACAGGATGGACTGTAACAACACAAAAATATCTTGGTAAAGGAATTGAAATTTTACAATTTAAAATTTTAGGTGCTTATATTTTATAATACTCCTTTTTATCTGTATTAGATATACATATAACACAATATTTGCTATGTCACTATTTTTCACACATAAATTTTATTTAGTTTATTCATAGAAATTACCTGACTTGCTTTATTATCATAAAGGAGAACAATAAACTTTTCTACAAATTTTCAAGTCATACTTTTTTTCCTTTTTGCATAATGTATCATATAACTCTATCACTGATGGTTGGTGGGGAAGGGAGAGCAGGGGAAGAGGGGAAAGGATGGAGAAGCCGAATAAAGGGCTCAAGGGGAAAGGCGGGTGTTTGGAGAATGATGACAGCAACAAACATGTGAAGGTGCTTGGCACAGTTTATTTATGTATTGTGAAAAATTATGTACGAGGCCCCAATAAAACAATTTTTAATTAAAAAAAATCTTCATTAAACAATGGGAAAAATGTACCCATACATTGGATAAAGTGATAGAGAAATCTGAGAGGTTGAAAAACTGTGTAGTCATTCATATAAGTAGTGGTCAATAGGAATCTTTGGCATTATCGGGATGAAAATACCAAAACTTGGCATTTGAGTGTTGCTATTCTAATTTTTCACAGCTTTTTAATCTGAACATGTAGTTTCATGCGACATTAATCACAAGACGAGAATACCATTTCTATGAATTGTTATAGCAATATATCTATTATCCTCTAAAACTATGGCTTTGATCACCCAGTTTTATCTGAAAGTATTCATAATTTTGCCTCCTGTAAGTCTATAGGCAATATTTGCAGCAAAGGTAAATCTAAACTTTGAGTGTCTAAATTGTACGGTGCAGAAGACTCGTAAATCTGGTGAAAAATTATAAAAAACACCCTAAGATGTATTTTAGCTATAAATAGGACAAACTAATATTTAAATGTGCTGGTTAATATAATAGTGTGAGCTATTTAAAAATCGAATTATTATATGCCAACACAAGGAGCTCTGGTCCCATAGTGGGTTATGAGTTGGGTGGCCAACCAAAAGGTGAACAAGGTCAACAGTTCTAAACCACCGTGAGGCTACTCATCTAAAGAGGAATACATTCTCCGAAACTCATAGGGGCAATTCTACTCTGGGCTATCAGTTCCTTTTGAGTTGACTCAATGGCTACTGAGTTTGCTTGTAATGTGGATAGACAGCGCTTGGAGTCAAAATATCAAATTGGTCAGTCCAAATTTATGATTTCTTTCACCTTCACCCATCTTATCTAATAACATTTACAAGATTTGTTAAAAAAGCCATTGATGAAAATTTTCAAAATACTAGCTCGTGATAAAATTTAAAACAAATTACAGAGCTAAAATATCATGCTGAACTCTGATTAAAAATAAACGCAAGCAACTATGGTACATAAAAATTTATAACTTCCCTTACCTGGCTACACCAGCTGATAGCTCAGGTACTACCACCCTTCGACTCCATGCTACAAGATCTCTTTCTGTGGCTATTTCACTTCTTGGTGCATTGCTGTGCATTTGCCGGACACCTTCAATTTGTCCACTACGCCTCAGTCCTACATTTGGAGGTGAATGAACCTCTGAGGTAGAACTTAGAGAGCCTATGTGACAAAATTAACACAGCATGTCCTAGTTAGAAATAACTACATTAGTTTCAGCAAAACAACAAAACCTATACTACACCTCACACATGAAGCTGAAAAACACAAATAATTAAATTCTCACATCAGAAACTAAACAATATCCAAGAGTATAATGAAAACAGAACATACAGATAACTAGGTAAGTTGTTATATAATAACTATAAACTGTTGAACCCCAAACACACAAACTACAGGTACGATTTATGACACTCTAAAGGCCAGATTGTTTAACATTTTAAAGTTTTAGAATTTATGCTATGTATTATAAATTAAATTATTTTCTTCTTTTTTTTTTTTTGAGCATCACTGCTCTCCGGTGGTGGGAGTAGGAGGCCCAGCCCCACTGCTGGAATTGAACCTCCATCCCAGTGGGCCACAGTCCTGCGCACAACCACTACGCCACCGGGGCTCAGCCCAATTAAATTATTTTCTAATGTTTGCATCTTTATAGGAAATTTAAAATAAAGATATTGAAAATTATACTAGAAATATTATTCAATCATATTAGAAATCTTATGAACATTTCTATGAATCATTAAATAATCTTCAAATACATGATCATTTCAACTGATTACTATTTATGGATATATCATAATGTGTTTAATAACTTCTCAATTGGTGAAAGTTTAATCTGTCTCTCAAAAAGGCAAACATTCCACACAAAATAAAATCAGTCATACCTCTATTTAAACGGCTGGTATTATTGATACCTGCTTCTCCAGACCGTCTCAGGTCTTGTTCTTGTTGTAGTCTTTGAATCATGCTGTCTAAGGGGCTTATTTCCTGGTTTGCTTGTTGACTTAAAACTTGGTTCAGTCCTGTGTTAGTACACAAGAAAAAATATAAGCATACTTTTTGTCATGATTCGAACTATTTTAGTCATCAAACTCCTAAGAGAATTAAACAATTTGGTTTGGGTAAAAGACTTAAACTGATAAACATAAATAACAGGGTCCAAAAATCAAAGGAAAAAAAAAAAAGAATAGCTAATGCTCAATGATCTTATCAATTAATTGTATAAGTATTATTAATTCTACTCTGCAGATATGAAGACCAAAGAAAATGCTCAGTTACATAGCTAAGTGGCAAAAATACAAGTCTAACTTCGAACACATTAACAAAAAGCAGAAAACCTTATCTAATTATTATTTACTCTCACAAAACCCTTTACAGACTTATTATTTAAAGAAATTGTCAAGTGCCTACTATATATAAAAAGATATGCCATATACTGCAGACATAATGGAATTAAGATGGCAATGGAAAACAACTCAGATATCCTAGAATGAAAAATTTAAAAAGGAGGCTGAGCCCTGGTGGCGCAGTGGTTGTGTGCAGAACTGCAGCCCACAGGGTTGATGGTTCAAATCCAGCAGCAGATCTCCAGGAGCAAGGCTGAACTTTCCACTCCCACCAGGGCAGTGATGCCACAAAAAAAAAATTTTTTTTTAAGGTTTAAGGAGTGGAAAATTATAAGCATTAATGTTACTCCATTAAAAAAAAAAACTAAAATTCAATGGGATAAAGTAACTTTTCATAAATAGAAATCATCAAGCTGTAAAGTAGGAGTAGCAAAAAAGATGCTAGTAGAAACATCAGGAACTGATAAGCTTATCAAAAAAAGTTCCTGGCAGAATTATATGATTACAACTGACCAAATATAGGATTACCTAGTAGCCCACAGAAATTAGAAAGGAATACAGATTATAGCATTGAATCTCTAATGTCCCTTAATCATCATGCAATTCTTAGTGAACACTAACCCGAGGAAGTTACTCCCATCTGAGGTATGAGTTGCTCCTCTCTGCAATTTTCACGACCAGGTACTAATCTCTGAAATCTTGATGGATGAGGGTTACCATCAACATCAACCAAAAAAGGGGGTGGCATGAGATGAGGTGCTTGTTGAGTCTGTTCATCTAATACAAAATTGTTAGCATCACGGATAAGGGGCCGATAATCACTATGAAAAAACATCTGATCTGCTATCTGTAAAAAACAAAACAAATACCATACACACGAAAAATTAAAGCAATAAAAATTGATGGCTATAAATACCTGTACATTTCAAAGGTATTTTAACCCGATAATGCAGAATTTTAAATTTTAGGGAAAAAGTTTTTATTTTTATTCTTTACTTTCATAGTTATCTCTATATAATAAACAAAATATATTAAAATATATAAATATAATTTAGGTATCAGATACATTGTTACGTAATTAAATGTATTCAAATGAATGCACAAAAACATCACGCTCACAGTAATAGGGTTAAATAATTTTCTTCAATCAGCTGTGCCTAAAACCATATATAAACTAATAACTCTATAGGCTGTTATGAGTTACTAAAAACACAACTTTATATTTATAGGCCTATAAAACATGTATGAGTAGGTTGACGCAAGAAATTGAGAATGTTGTGCTGTAAGCTACAGTGAAAATCTGAGGGAGCTATATTAAGTTTATCCCCTTGTTATGAGTTCAAGGAATGAGTTACTGAATTTTTGATTTCTTAAAATATTGTTTAATGGATTGCAAACACTCTCAAAAGACAGTGTAGAATTGATTTTGCATTTTTCTTTTAATGATTTTTATTATCTATTCAATATTATCATTTTATGATCATGACAGTCATTTAAAATTTTCTCAGAGAATGTAAACATCAAACAATTATAAAAATAAGAGAGTGACTTTAAAATCTCAGTATGAATTTTTCAGCAATATTTCAATCATGAGCTTGTTTTACATTTTAAATATAATTTCAATGTTTTACCAAGAAAAATCATCTAAAAAATTTATTGTACAAACTCTGAAAATAACTTTAAGACTTAGAAAGCTTTAGAATTTTAGAAAATTATGATAATCACATGTAAATCAATTAACATTTTAAAATTAACATGACAAGATGCTAAACATTTTTTGGAGGGGCACCACTGCCCTCTGGTGGTCGGAGTAGGAGGTCCAGCCTTGCTCCTATAGAGCTGCTGTTGGATTTGAACCTCCAAACCACTATGCCACTGGGGCTCAGCCCAAGATGCTAAACATTAACAAATGTTTTCTCGGAAAATTTTGGTATAAAATCATTAATGTGAATATATCCCTGCTTCATATTTAGTTAAAAAATATACATCACCTGAAATTACATAACATTCTATTTTTAACTTCCATATTCCTTTTTGTGATTGTATCATAAAAAAAGCTATTAAAATTAAATTAAAAAAAAGCAATAGTTACTAATTTTAAATAGTTACTAATTTTAAAGACAGGTCTTTTAAAATCTTTTGCAAGGCACATATTTTTTTATTCATATCCAAGACATATTTACCCCAGATAAATGCATGTTATCTACACAGTAGACAATTTATTGAAATCCCAATGAACATCTTCTATTCCGAGTTCATGTCTCAAGTGTTCTACTGTAGATGGCTCTAGCAGGCTAAGTTAAAAGTTATAACTCAAGCATATACAGATTTTCAAATATTACTGCTGTCTTCACCCTTGTGTTAAAATCAGGTATCTCTAGACTATTTAAAATACTTTTCTCCCAATTTTTTGGATGAACGCAAATGTGATTCTCACCCATCTTCTAAAATGCAATCAGTAAACACCCATAGATTTTAAAAAATAATATGCATATTCATCATACTCTACCTTATCATATTTGCTACTGGAACCAAAGCCAAAAATTAAAAGATGTCCATGAGAGTCTGTGCATGCAAAATGCTGACCGTCAGGAGAACATTTGCAGTCAAATACTGCACCATGTCCTTGGCCTTCAATCTGAAATACATTTAGTCAAGAATCAAAAATTGCCATTAAAAATGTTAACAACTGGTCACTAATATCTAAAACTTTATGATAAAGGATGCATAAGATTACGATATAAGGAACATAAATAACAAATAAAACTGAAAAAAAAAATTGTGAACCATCAATATCCTGGAAAAACAAAGTATTTTGTTTATCCACAAACCAGACACAATTCAGAAAATGTAAGAACTCCCCCACCCATACAATTTTTTTTGCTCCATCCTTTAGAGATTCAAAATGTAATTGTGCTTACATTCCATCTATCTCCATTTAATTACTACCCTATTTGCGAACCTGTTCAATGCTTAACAATGGAACTGATTTTATTTTTATTTTTGGAAATAGTAACCAGAGACCATTGCTCAAAAAATACAGAAATGTTTTTAAGCAAGAAATTTCCTGGTGGTCTGACTCATCTTTTTAATGATGAATTTCAAAGGTTAAAAAAAAGGTGATTTTTTTTACCTGATAATTGTTTTCTGTTTTCCAGTTCCATTAATCCAGAACGAATGGGTTTCTCCCTGCAACCTGTCAATCAAACAGAGGTGGCCAATCACCACTCTGAAATGTTTTGCTCTCAGTGCTTCTTCAGACTATGCTCCAGTTGAAAACTTCTTTAGCAGTGTTCTGAAAGAGGTAAAAATTCTACCCTATCTAAAGCATCTCTAGGGGCTGAATTTTAGAAAAATAACTAACAGGGAGATGACTCCCTAACAAATACAACTAAGGATGATTTTCAACAAATGGGATTCGACTTCTGGATTAGCAGAATCGGAACACACACACATTATCAGGTAAGAAATACCTCTTCTCTGTTCCGGTATCCACTGATCTAGAACAAATTATGCTTTATTTGCAAGATCCAAAGAAATGTTTTGTAGTAGTAGCAATTTTCTCTCTTCAATATTAAAACTGTTACATAGGGAAGAGAAACTGTCCAGCAAATACAGAAATGAAGTTAAAATTTAGAAGAAAAGCAGGGTTCTGAAAGAAGATTTACATTTTAAGCTGAAGAGAAATAACACTCTAAAAGTAAGGTCTCTTGCTCAAGAAGTAAATATAACAAAAACTGGTCTGCCTGAAGAAAACAGCTTTTACTCTGGCCCATTAAGAAAGAAGAAATATACATGTTGGTGCTTATTAATGTTGTTTGGGATGTTGTTCATAATGGAAAACAAATAGCTTATCTTTAAGTTTCATCCTATTAAGGAAATCATGGAAGGCCTAGTATACATAAAGACATCATAAAAGCATGAACATCAAGTGAAACAGAATTATTTCTTGGTGGTAAAAGATAGAAGAAAGTAACTAATTCCAAGCCTACTTTAAAACTAATTAAAAACAAGAACAGGGCTCATGACCAGATTAATGTAAGGTATTTAGCATCCATACAGCTTAGTATTTGCCAAGTATGAAAAACTACAAATAGCAATGTCACGATTCAAGCCTCTTATTCCAATGTTCGCTTAAGCATACAGAAAAATACTAGGTCAGAAGGACTGGTGCAAATAAGCAAATGAACAAAGTTTACCTTAAATAAGCCTTAACTTTAAAAACTCAAGATCAAAGAATTATTACTGCTTTGGCCAGGTGTCGTTACATTTAATTATCAAAGATCATAGCAAAAGCAAAAAACAATGCTTTTCAGGGTCATAATATTGCTATAAATCCAAATTTACAATTCTGGGTACACAGTACAATCCAATACAGAAGGTTTCAAAGAAATCCAACACAGTATTATGAGAGTAAATTTAATAGGTATTTTTATGATGTTTAAGGTGTTAAGCTTTCTTTCCTTTTGAGATCAGAAGGGGTGGCCAACCCATCTACTCATATCTCCACATTAATATTGAATATAGCTAAAATAATAAATGGGAGATATGGAACTTATAATGCTATGCCAAAAAAGTATATTAAGATCTTTGTGTATACCATTTCTTCCCAAAGTGGGTCTAACTGCCTCCTGAGGGGATAGCTCTAAAAGGATGGGTAGAAGCTAAAGAAGCTGATACCTACACTTCCTCCTATATTGTAGGCTATAGTGTAATATTTTTTTTTTCTTTAAAGGGGGTGGTGGGTAAAATAAGTTTGTGAACACATAATGTGCCCTATACATTGCATTCCATTATTAAAAGCCAGAATGGTACCAATTTTCTTGGTATAAAGTTACTTAACTCCTAAGCAACTTTTACATGGAAAAAATGAAAGTGTATTTCAATTATCTCAAAAGAAAAGTGCATTATTGGACTAGTCATTTCTTATATTTCAAACATTAAAGGAATCTGCTTTCTTATGAAGCAGATTACTTATGAAGACTTCTATGAACTCAATAGAAAGGGTGTCTTTATTCTTCAATTAAAATACATTTCTCTTTAGCACTCCTATTTTTATTATCTGAAATAATAAAACCAATACCTAGTTTGGGGTTGCCAGGGAGACTGGGAGAAGAGGGAGCTGATACCAAAGGCTCAAATAGAAAGCAAATGTTTAGAAAATGATGGTGGCAATATATGTACAAATGTGTCCGATACAACTGATGTATTTGGAATGTTCTAAGAGGCTGCCAATACAATGATGTTAAAAAAAAAAAACAGTATCTATAAAATTAAAAGTTCAGATTTTCAAACAGTTGGTACAAAGCAGGGAAATACTTTATTTTCGCTACTATATTAAATAATGACTCAATAGTAACATGGTTTTCTTCTTTCTGATGTATGTTCTGATTACCAATGTCAACTAAAAATGACAAACCAAGTGTTTCTCCCTGAAAAGGTTTTCATTCTTAAGACTCAAAATTGTGTGAAATTATACTGTCCAAATTGTCTGTGGGACTATCACAAAATTAAAGCATCTGATTCAGAAGTCAGCATAAAATTTAATATTGTATATGTACCTATGCTACTACTTATTACATATTGTAGTAAAATGACAAAATAGAAAAAAAACATGCAAAAACTGAGATTAGTAAATTGTAGACATTGTTCCTCTAGGAAATTTCAAGTATTCTTCCTACATGTCACCTATTTTTATGCAAATAACACACCTTCAAGTGTATTTACTTGTCAATTGCTCCCTCCCTGGGGATATTTCTGTAAACGCACTGTGCTAATTTTATTCTAACTTCAACATATAAAAAGAAAGTGGCATAATAGCTTATAAAAATACCTCTCTGGAGTTAAGATAAGGAAAATTGTGTTAGGTGAAAAAGGCACATTCTATCTGCATAAAATAAGAATGAATAATAAAGAATGCACATAGTACTCACAGATATTAAATAATAATAAGGAATAAAAATAACAATTAGGTGATAATCAGTGAGATAGTATTTGCTGAGGAATTTTAAAATAAGGAAAAGCAATTCAAAGAAGAGAAAAGTATATGGTCAACTATGATAATTTTGTTTTCTAAGAAAGACATGAAAGTAAAGAATACTAGAAATATCAAAAAGAAATGAGTAACACACTCTTACATTCAATAAAGACTAGTGCTCTGTTTCAAACAGGTTTTTACTTTTTTTGGGGGGGAGGGGGGTAATCACTGCCCTGGTCGGAGTAGGAAGCCCAGCCTTGCTCTTAGAGAGCTGCTACTGGATTTGAACCACTAACCCTGTGGGTTGCAGTCCCGCACACAACCACTACGCCACCGGGACTCAGCCCCAAACAGGTTTTTAAAATTGTTAATAAAAGGCACCAAAATTTTGTGGGAAAATGGAAGTGGCAAAAAAATGGAACTTTGTCATGAACATTCTGCATCCCGTGGTACAACTTCTAATAGTAAATTTTACATAATGGGAAGATGAATAACTAAGGGAGCCAGAGGAATAAAACCATCTTCTAATAATAGCCAAGCCAGTGACATAGTCTCTTTGGAATGATAATTTAAATAATCAAGTGCTATGTAGTGATGTTCTAGCATGTGATGTTCAAGAGGCTGGCCAGAAGAACTAAATAAATCTGAAATGAAGAAGGATCAAATACTTTGAAAACACTTGGTAAGTCTCCTCCATTATTCTCCAGGCCAGAACCAAACTAACTAAGAAAAATAAAATCCTAATTTTCTACTGCTTAACCTCATAGTTCTTCATTATGATATTCTTGATTCCTGATGTATTCTTTATTGATAGCCACAGCAGTTTTCTATTAGTCTTAGGCTATCCTATAACTTACCATTTTGATCATGTTCACTATTCTTTATGTTCATAGAAGATCATTTGAAGTCATCAACAATTTAATTCATTCAACTTACAATCTTATTTATACCATCTATCACCAATTCCAAACTCTACTTCTTAAAAGCTCTTAATTACTTGATAAGCCTTCTCTGACCATCTACACTGAAGTGGTCTCTATATGCTTAGATTATGGCAACTATACTTCTTCACTTGTCACATTATCATTCAAGTTTATCACTGTTTATCTTTATAAGCATCTCTTGTCTCTAACCTTATTTAAAGATGGCTAAAGACAAGGAGGGACCATATCAAACACTTTGTTGTGGCCCATATTGTCCTTAAATGTACAAAAAGAGGACAGAACTATGTGTAACCAAACTATTTACAACCTGTGTGAGTACAGTGTCTCTAATTTTGCATCCTTTTAATGCCAACTGTCAAATATTTGCTAAGAATGGGTCATAGATTATCAAAGACTTAATACTTGAAAGCAGTTCACTAAATACAATAGTATGACAAGAAATAATAGTGGCAGAAAACGGGGCAAATAATTTAAAATGTCTTTGGTACTCAAATATAGATGAGAAATACAGTTAAGAACTAAAGGATTCCCAAACCTAAAAATGTGCAAATCTAAACTTCTAATTAGAAGGTTTAAAGTTAGTGTCTTACCCACACATTAAGGGCTCAAAGTCATTTTAACACAGAATGTCAATATATAAACTTATCTTGATAGGTGGTGGTAGGGAAATGTGAAAGAATTAACTCTTAAAATTTTGATTCACAAGAGATAACACAATATTAGATATACCTACTTTGTACTTTTCTTTCTCGTTTCACTAGACACATGCAGCTATAAGGCTCTCTATGGCATCTAAGACTAAGTAGAGGTCACACTGAGAACATAACAAAGTCAGAAGTATGCATGTGCAAAAATTCTGAGTGGTGATTGGCAGCCTCTGCTTGTTTGGAACGTTGCAAGGAGAAATATATTGTTCTGGATTAGTGGTCACTGGAACATTTTTTTTTAATCTTTTAAGTAAAAGAAAGGTTAGAAGAACAATTATAAAAATAAGTAAAATTTAATTAAATAAAAACTATTACTTGGGAATTACCCATAAACAAAAGTAAAGCAAAAAACAATTCAGTAAAACCTTTTTCTACAAAGAAACGAGTAGTACTCAATTAAATCAAAAGCAGACAACACACTTTGGATAACATGACAGATACAGAGGTATGGAAATATAAATAAAGACACAACTGTAACTACAGCAAGCAAATGAGAGAGAGAGCGAGAGCGAGAGAGAGAGATAAGAGAGCAAAAATGCCACAGGATGGAAGGGAAGCTACTTTTTGGAGCATTATAGCTTCCACTAATCTCTACTTCTTTCCACAAATTTCCACAAATCACACTCCAAAAAAAATCCTTTATTAATTTTCAAATGACCAAGAACTAGAAATTTGGAAGTCTCTTTTCATAGTTTTTCAAACTTGTAGTAAACTTTGGTTGTACCATTAATTTAATGGGGTTACAAAAGTAGGGGTTAAAAGGTTACAAAACAACTGTTATTTAGGAACATTTTAAGTTTTTAGTAAACTTTTAAACTTGTCCATTCCAAGAAATGGGATTATTACAGAAAGGACTCAGTTTCACTTCAGAGATTTTTTTTTTAATGATTTCTGGGAATAATTTATCTATCCTTAAGAATAATACAGTTTAGAAATTTTAAATTATAGCCTGGGAAATTGTTTATTAAAATTATTGAAATTATCTCCTGCCAGTACAATATTGAACTGTGAACTGGCTTGAAGATACAAGTGACTAGTTTTAATATATTTAATATATACTGTGTTTTAATTTAAAAAGCCACGTATACTCCACTTTTACCCTATAAAGGTAAGAAACTGAAATATGAGTAAATAACTGACAAAATTTTAGAAGAATGTAAAGTTCATTTAAGTGAAATTTTAAAATTTACAGTTGCGCTTTATATTCAAAATCATTTCTGCAATATTCTCTTTGATCCCTTTCCCTAGTTCATTAAAAACAAAACTAACAGGAAGGCTCAGGTCCACCTATTTCCTCAAACAAATAATTTTAAATACTGATTTTTAAAGGTTCATTTTAAACATGCAGGAAGGTGTATGTGATTAAATGGAGGAGAAGGGGAGGACTTCAAGGGTATGTCATGTCTATTCCATGTCCCTTGAAAACCTAATCTCACTTCATAAAACTCAGTGCCCAAACCCCTCCTGCATTAATCAATCAGATTCTGCCCTAGGAAGGAAGCTATCATTTAAAGGAGGGAAATACCCCATTGCCTTTTCAGGACAATGCCAAAGGCAAGTTCAGAATACAATTTTAAAATGTATTTTTTAAATGAAGTTAATTAAAGAATTATTTAAACATAAAAAGGAGCCCATCTCAACCTCTACTTGAAAAGCATGTATTAACTGTTCATAGGTGGTTTAAAAATATAGCATGAAAAGGTTTAAATCATGTCTTGATACACATAGAAAAAAGGATATTTATCTCATCATATGTAAGTGCAATATGAGAAAAATTAAGTGGTTATAATATTATTAGCGATTTAAAGACAAAATTACTATATTCCACAAAAAGACATGGTGATGTGTTAGATGGTAAACTTCTAGGTCAGTTGTTCAAAATCACTTGCCTTTCTGAGGGTGGAAGATGAAGCTTTCCACTCCCCTGGAGTGCTGCACTCTAGAAAACCCACAGGAGTAGTTCTACCCTAAGATTGCTATTAGAATTGACTTATGTTATGGAATCTTTTTTAAATTTTTTGATTTGTTTTGGAGGGCCCATTTCTTAATACTATTTAGAAATTTAATCTCATTTAAAAGTCTTCTTAATGATGGGATTTTCAAAATCCAACGAAAGGCTGTAATTTCTATAAAGTACAGTAAATTACTGCTTAATACAATATATTATTTCTTACATGATGACTATTACCTTTTTCAAAGAAAGTCTTAAGTTTCAAATAGACATCTTTGATTAAATATCAAATCACTTCTGTAAATAATATTTTGTTCTTTTAAAGGTATAGTCTTTATTATCTGGTTCTATGTGTAATGCTGAAGTTTATCTTGTTAGATGATATCAATTTAAGATTCACAAAAATTATTTGATCTTAATATGTCATAATATTTAGCACTTCTGAATTAAAAAGTGTTCCACAATAAAATAAAAGCTATCTTCAAATGGCTTCAAAAATTGTGATTACTTGTACAATTTAACATCAAGGAATGAATTTGTACTTGTTCATTTTTGTTACATTTGTAATTCAGAACACTATTGATTCACTACAAAGAGACAAAGAGCTATGACTATAGCAAAAGTCCAATATTCTTGATAGTGGACAATGAGAATACAAGCATCACCTAGCCCTCAAATTGTGTTTCTTGAATTTCTTAAATAGCAATGCTAGATGTTTTATCTTTAATCTATTGATTAAACAAGCAATGAAATGAAAAAGAAAAGTAAAAAAGCAGAGGAGGAAAAGTAGGGCACTTAGAAAATTTTTAAGTTAGGAGACAGGAAAAAAATCATCAAGCTGACAAACATTTCAAAAGATACTTTCAGAAATCTTAATATTATGAAACATTTCTACCAGGAAGTATCACTAAACTATATAGTTAAAAATTAACTGTGCAGAGACATTTATGAAAACTAAAGAAACTCAACCATAACTAGATTTAGTGTACATAAACAGATAAAAAATGTGTTTAAACGCCAATTACATGTATGACATAGGAAAACATGGCCAAAGCACTTTAGCTCTTCAATGTACAATTTACTCATTCATAAAACCAAGGCTTATTAGTAAAATCTACCGTAATTATATTACAATGTTTTCCTGAGATTATCTACATAGAAAAGGTTTTATATATACATAAATATGCAGATATATATGCATATAAAAGCATTTTAGAAGCCATTAACTATCATTAAAGGCCACGTCTCTATTTTAACATGGACACTGTTTTACTGTTTTAGAGCAAAAAATGTTTTTTGAAATATTTTCTTTTTTTTTGCCCTACTAATACCAGCATATTGTATTTATTCCATATTCTTTCTTTCCTTTAGAATTTTTACTTATCCATATAAAGAACAAGAAAGATGTCATCTCAAACTCTTGTAGCAGCAATAAACTTTATTTTTAAGGACTAACTCTTTAAAACAATAATATAAGGTTAATTCTACTACTGATCACATCACAAATTAGCAGTGGTCCAAAGGCAAATCTCTTAGATCTCTAGATGTTGCCATTAAAAAAATATCTACTTTAAAAGTAGGACTTTAATGTGACCAACTTACCTGATGAAGAAAAATTCACCTTCATAATTAATGTTAGAAAAAAATTCCCTCTACTCTGTAAAATTCTTTCATGAGTCATACAGACACACATACAAGTGTACACACCCACATACAGATAGTTTTTAGTTGCCATTTAAAGATACAAGGACAACATGAGAAAGGTAATTTCCAACATGAAATGAGATGTTCCAAAAGGAACAAATTCAGCCATCATGAGGAGATTGAGGGGAAAAAAACATCTTTACCGGAACATTAAAGGATGTGCTTTTTAAAAAAATATCTGTTTACACACAATCACAAAGGAAATCCATTCATCACTAATAAGTGCCTTCTAGGTCTATCTTCCTAAGAAAGTGTGAGTTTGACCAACTTCATGTACACTGAGTGACAACCATCAAGACAACTAAAATTAGCTCCTTCACTCATCTTTTATCTTTTTTTGTCTATCGGCCAAATGAAAGTCACTGTACATAGGAGCTTCAAAGTTCGTGGAAAAATGCAAGTTCGTGAAATGTGCAAAATACCTCTTAATATGGATGAACCTGAAGGACATGATGCTGAGTAAAGATAGTCACAAAAGAATATTCTATGAGATAATTATTATTAAAAGGCAATAAGAAACAGTCTAAAAGAAACAGTCTTCGATGATTACCATGGATGGGAGGGGAAGAGAGGAAAAGTTGGACAAGTGTTATTTACTCTGGATGAAGGGGAAAGCAATATACATTAAGAGGGTAGACTGGCCAAATATGGTAGCAAGGCACTATGCAGCACTCAAGTGTTACAAGTAAGGGAGACAAATAGTGTTCAAAATAGTATTACTCTATAGTAAATGCTCAGACAGGCATGGACTAACAGGTGTTGTAGCACACTCACAAATATATATATAGGTTTGACAGATATTTACTCTTCGTTTATTTATTTTTGCTGCAAATATATCCATGAATATGATGGAGCATGCAGGGGGGCAAAGTTACGAAAACTTCTTAGACATAATTAAACTCCTTGAGGGAATGCATGCAGGGCTAGGGGAATAAGGGCCCTAGTCCAGGGGACACCATGTCAACTGACAAAACAATTCATCAAGATAAATGTTCTAGATCCTACTTTTGTTAAGTTTTCACCTGGGATCTTAAGTTTGTAAGCACCAATATATGGTATAATGATCAGTCTCTCCCCATTCAGAGAAAAGAAGAGCATTGAAAGCTGAAAGACACATGGAAAAAATTAGTCCAATGAACTAGCAACGACAGAAACATCAGGCTCCATATATTGAGACCAGAAGAGTTACTTGCTGTTAAAGAAGCTACCACTACCAACTTCTTAGAACGAATCACATTAGAAGATGCTGGATTAAATGAGACAAACTAGAAAGAATTCAAACTCATAAAAAAGATCAGGTTTATTGATTGGACAGAGACTGATGGAATCCCCAAGACCTTTAGTCACTTTTTAGGTCTCACCCTCATATTGGAATAATCAATCATTTTAAGATCAAAAGAACAGCATTTATCCAAGGACAAAGTTCATTGTTTTAAAGAAAATGAACAACAAAAAGATAGTTTTTCCACTAACTTTATGAAGCACCCTTGTACTATGATTATCAACCAAGCATATTAGTTTAAGTAATTTTTCCATCAAATGATTTGATTCTTTGCAATAAAACTATTATTTTTTTTGGGGGGGGGGTAGGGGGGGGCATCACTGCCCCTGGTGGTCGTGGGCGCTACCCAGTGCTGATCCTGAGAGCCGCTGCTGGATTTGAACTGCCAAGTCCGCGGACCGCAGTCCCGCACTCAACCACTTATATTACCAGAGCTCAGCCCAAAACTATTATTTTTGCAATAACTCATACCTATTTTCAGTTACACAGTTCTAGGGTTTATTACTGAGTTCTATAGGTAAATTTTTATTAAAAGCCTCAATATGCAAAATTAATGGAGATGTTTCTCTTTTCTTTTTTTCTCTTGGTGTGTTGAAAGATAGGCACCCCTGATATATAGCAAAACTAGATGTAAAAGAATGAGTGTCAAAATAGCAGTATATGAAGAGCATTTTCTACTTCAAACAGGTGCGAGAGAAATATTTACACAGCACGGTAGTAGTAAAACGAATTAAGCACAAGTAAATATCTAATATACCCTAACTTGATCAAAGGCAAAAGCCTCTGTTTTTTGGCTTTAGTTTTAAAATGGGTAGACTGATTCAGATTCCTTGGCACTAAAGGAGTGATAGTAAAGTACAGGTAGTCTTCACATTACCAATTTACATACAACCTGTAATCACAAATGAACTCCTGTAAAGCCTATCATATTTAAAGTTGAGGTACATGCAAATAGCACCATGGCATTACTTCATAATGGACACCAAAACATTATCATTACTGTATTATGTTAAAGATTTTTTAGTATAATCAGGAAGTTCTTATTTAATACTTTTATGCATAGAAAGGTACACTATGCCTATACAGTATGGCCAATTTTGGCTAAAGTTGAATGTGTAACTATACTGTTCTAACATTCATACTAATTGAACTTAAAGACAGATTTAGTAACCAAACTTGTTCATAAGTACTTGATATACTAGTCAAAAGATTTTTTTCATATCTATAGTATGTATTTCTAGTTTTTCATCTGTTTTGATATTAAAACTACTCTTAAAAATAAGTTTACCTAATATACATGTAACGTTTACAATATGGATTAATCTAAGTAGAAATTTGAAGTAAAAGAAAATGTAAGGATAATTACTTAAATGGATTTCCTTTGTGATGAGTGCATATTTCAAAATATGTTATCTTAAGCTATAAAATGAAGAGACTAATAATTACCATATTGAAATAAGAGCGTATTTTGATTCCTCTTGCCAGATCCCACACTATCACGTTTCCATCATGACCAGCAGAAAAGAGAACTCTAGGATCAAATGGATGTGGCTCCAGAACAAATACTTCATCTTCATGGCCCTGGAATATGATAAATACATGAAAAGTTTTTAAAAAGCAAGCTGTGAACATTTATAAAATTGGATTGTTAAGAATTAATAAAGTGGAAAAATATTCAGATGTTTTTATATATTTGAATTGCTAACGCCACACACGTTTGGTGAAACATGAGGGCATTACTGATAAACTTAACAAACCAATTCTAGCAAGGATCTGTTATCTATTTCTAAGCCAAACTGCATTTAGTTTAACCATTCTCCTATAAGTTTAATTAACCATCTAAGGGAGACTTTTTAGCTAACATGAAATATTTTATTCTCAATGATAATTTGTCGTTTGACAGTTTAAAAGTTATACCAAATAAAAATTCGTCATTTTCTCTTACCATCAGGACATGAATAAGGTGGCCAGTGTAAGAATTCCACACTTTGAGAGTCATGTTATTAACTGCAGTTATAACTGTATTGTCATGTCGGTCCCAAGCTACCATAGTCACTTTCATCTTTGTGATTTTATCTTCTAGTCCCTGAAGGTTTTGGCTAAAAAGAATAGAGATAGTAGTATTTTATATTGTCATTATTGATTAAAATACTAATATGGCAAAATTCTAAATGTATTTATACTTTTCATTTATATTGAATAGCATGAACAATTATTACTTAGCATTAACTGATAATAAAGATAATAATCAAAAGAATGATGGAGGTGAAAAAAAAAATCACTACACTGAATCAAGAATGGCAGAATTCCAATTCTCCCAGGCCATGGTTATAAAACGGGGAAATCTATACTATGGTGCTCACCTTCTACCCATTGCATAATGTCTACTAACTGTACTACTCACTCATCCATCTGATAACATGAGAACTGAATACAACAGACAAGAACAAAGAACTATTAAAACCAAAGTCACAGTTTGTATGAAGAACTTCACTGGATATACCACATCTATATATATCCCTTTATAGTTCTTGAACATTATATATTATTGTTTAGGAAAAATTTAATAAAACTTTGGTCTTAAATTCAGATCATCATTCTCTTAACAAAATCAAAATTAAAAACTAAAACATTAATGCTACGGGCTCTTCACATATGCTCCCATAAAAAAATCAATTCAGAATTTCCATTAAAAAAACTACATTACAGTAATTTAAGAACTTACACACTAAATTATGATGTGATTTTTTGTGCTGAGTCACTTCAATACGTGTGTGTATATAAACGGTGAGAGAAAGAGAGTTATGCATAGCATACTTTAAATGATCTATAGCCATAGATTATTTAATACGCAATCTCTTACCCTGCTGGGCGAGTTGTCATATCCAACAGAATGCTCTTCCATTCTCTTCGTTTGAATTGCCAAATACGAGCTGTCCCATCACGACTCCCACTGACAAACCTAATTTAATAGGAAATTAAATTCCACCAGAAAAGGGAGGGGGGAAAAAAATCATACAGGCTTTACCCAATGCATTTTTCCTAGAGTTCCATTTTAAAGATATAAAACAAGACAATCATCACTCATCTTTATGTAACATGACAATTTAATATAGACTATGCTACTAAATATTCAAAGACTTCTAATTATTTTATTGGCTTTTTGGTTAAAATGACTCGAAACGAACTCAAAAATTCACTATTTACTACCCAAATTACAGGATTAGTACTTTCTAGTTAAGAAGAAACATTAGCGTTATCTCTACTACTACAAAAGAACTTAATCTATTTTACTGTAGGTGAATAAACATAGCTTTATTTCCTTTAAAAAAAAAGATAGAAAATTTGACAAAATACCACATAAATTTATCATTAACACAATTGTGACTCAAATAGTACACTGTGATACATTTCCAATCTCCATCAAAAGTTCTCCTAAACTTTAATAAGTATAGGAAATACACTTGTTTACTATGAGTTGCAATCAACTCAGTGACAATAGGAGTAAGTTTTATTTTGTTTTTAAAGACATCACCACTGTCTATTATAAAAGGTGAAGAATTTTATTTTAGGTTTGGTATTTCTATGAAACATTACAACCTGACCACTTGTAAAATTATCTGTAGTTCTTAATTTTAAAATTGGGGTTGAATTTGACAAATACAAATAATTTTTTTTTACCTGTTACTAGTGTTGGAAAACTGGATACTGTCAACTTTGTCCTATATATAAATAGATAAAACAAAACAGGCGATACTAAATTTATAAACTTTCAAACTCATAAATTCTACTCATCTAATTATTTTCACCAATACTTACAGTATGAAACTCCAATTCTGATACTTTTTCTGGCTGGCCTGATCCAAAAAAATAAACCCTAATAATATGATCTGTGCTTCCTGTGGCCAGAAACATTCCACCTAAGGAATAACAACAAAATTTCACAAAACGCATTTCACAATCTCAGAATATTAAAACGAAATGCAAGCTACACCACTAAAATAAATATTGAACATTAAATGTTAAAATATCCGACAGACTTACTAGACAACATTCTACTAATATCCTAGTGTCAATCCATTTCTCATTACCAAAATTCTCTCAAACTATGGTCTCATTCCCACAGTAAGGTTGTCTTTACAAAAGGAGGGCTGTCTGCTTAGAACTCTCATAGATCACTAATTTGTAGCAAGTATATTCCAGCTTGTATTACGCTTACTTGTACATGTAATTTACTCCCTCTAAATAGTAACACTCTCCCATAATGCTGAATAGAATGTGTGTACATAATTCTTCAAGCACTTTTGTTAATAATCTATTGAACCCTTAAACAAAAAAGGACAAAAAATATAATTTGAATGCAGGTGTAGTACTTATATTTATGTGACTACAAAAAAATTAAAATCTGTCCTTGTGTCAGTTGCCCTAGAGCACATTTTAAATGCCTTTCTTGTGGTAAAATTAGGTGCCTCAGCTGATATTCGGGTGAGTATAAACTGTAAGTTAGACAGTGAGGATGCTTGATTATTAATAGTGAGAAAATAGATATTTAACAAATATGCTATCACTCATCCCAGGTAGCGCTGCAATTTACATTTACAAAATGACTACAAAATTTAAAATGTAAAAATTTTGAATAGATATTAGAAACTAGTACTGAATCTATTTCTTGTTTCCTTTTATTTTCAATCCATTTCAAATTCCTTGGTTGAGAATCAAAAGACCCCTAAAATTCATTCAAAATACTACTCTGTAAACTTCACAACTGGAAGGTTTAAATAACTGGACTACCAGTATTGCTATATCCCACCTTGAAAAAATAAAAAATACAATTTGGGGCAAAGAAATTAAGTAAGATACAGATATCAGTTAAAATTTATTTTATGTAGCTATTACCATCCCAAATCCATGAATTCACAAACTAGATGTAAATGCTCTTAGCCAATGAAACAATTGAAAGTTTTACCCCTTTCTTTAAAAAATCAATTTCAAAATGATTACATTCCATCCTATGAGAACATTACATTTTTTTAAAAATCACTTATGTAATTATATGCTAAACTCTAGCAAATTTCAAATATTTTTATATCAATTTATATAATCCTTACGGTTTGCTACTTCCCTGACCTATGAATACAAATATACAAAACATTATTAACTGTTTTCTAAAATTTTATGCATTCCATTAGAAACTTTACAATAGAAAACTTTATGGAATAATAAGGGAAAAATACTCTACCAGCACTAAAAGAAGAACAGATCATTTGAACACCAGGTCTAGGACGTTCAGTAAATTTTGCAGGCCTTGGGCTGTAATTAAAAAAAATAGACATTCAAAAATAGTAATATGTACAGAAAGTTAACATATATTCATAGCATATACATTCGGAGAATACTTTTATAAGAGTACAACACAATTTATAATACTACTGAAATGTTAATGTAGAATCAATTATATTAATGAATATAAATTATAGTAAAGATTTTAGTCATTTGACTAGTTTCAATATACACAGTGTGGTGAATTGGTTTTAAGGGCTGTATTTAATGAATATTTTGGGGTTTAACTGCCAACTCTGTGGTTAGTGGCCCAATTACCCAGCCCAAAGCATCACTAGAGCTTGGATGGTACAACTTTAAATATTAAGACTGCAACTAGGGTGAAATCGGCTTTCTTCAAAGCAGTACATCTGTGATCAAGGTTACTTTTCAGAAATGTAAAGGTTGTTTTACGATGTTAACTTAAACTGCCACAAGCTCCAAATTACCTGTCATTTAAAGCATTCTCAAGGAATGTTCATACACATGAAATTTAAGGAGGATGTCTTGTCTTAGATTACAATGACCAAGACTATTTAAAATAAAATGTTTATGAATTAGGAGATAGTTCAATTTGAGTTGATAATTAACAAACAGAACCAGTCAAAGTTGTTGAAACATGCATTTTAATTTAATGGAAACTTTTTCTTCACAGACCATCTGGGGGGCAAATATAGCACTGTTCCTCTTTTCATCCAATGGGAAGGGGATATATGGAGTAGAAACAGCCCCTGGATCACGCGATCGATCAAGCTTTCACTACTAACCCTAAAGTTGACGGTTCAAAGCTCCCATAGGTGCCTATGGAAAGGTTTGCTCATTTGTTTTCAAAGGTCACAGTCATGACAACCATATGAAAAGCTGTTCTACTCTACACAAACAGTAATGAGTTGGGATTCAGCTGATGACATTTTTGTTTGTTTATGGTGTGGAAAGTAAACATGGGACAAAAAGGAGGGGATGAAAGTTCTAGTCCTGGTCTTGTCTTTTTATTAACCCATGAAAAGATAATTTTCTCTTTCTTGATCTTAGTGCCATTAATTAGAAGATATTATTCTGCTTCTTTTGAAAAGCAATGTTTATATATGTTCAAGTACAAATAAAATATGCAACTTAGCAGGTAAGGTTTACAGAGAAAACACATTATTTACCCTGATGTAATTTTAGTGAAACTAATTTTCATTTTCCCAAGTTTCTCTAGATCTACAATAAAACATAACATTTGTGGATTCCAAACAGAAATAATTAAAATTGCTTTTATAATACAGACTCGAGAATCTAAGGCATTTTGTTATTAAAATTATGCAAAGGGAGAACTGGTAATAAGGAAAAAGAGCTGACTGGGGGGGATCAAATACACATTAACTTTCTTTGAACTATGAAAGAAAATACAGGGAGATCAAAAATCTCTATTTGCATAGAGCTGAGGTTCCCAAACTTACATGATCTACTGTCCTCTTAAAAAAGAAAAATTCCTCATGACCTCCCTAGCAATGAAAACCTTTGTACTCCAGCCCAGAATCCAGGATAAAGTGTAGGTATCTGCTCTTACAACGCCCTTAGATCGTTCCACACGCCGCCAGGGGGCAGTGGCGCCCACTTTAGGGAACTATGGCATAGGGCAATAAGGAGTGTAACAGAAGGAACAAAATCTGTTAATTTGCTTATTGCTTCCGTGAATAATTGTGGTCTTGTCCTTAGGATTTACACTGGGTGATGCTGAGATACCATGATAGAACATTTTGACTAAAGAATCTTTAGAATTCTGCCTACAGAGGAAGAAAATAATTTCAAAATCTCATGACATCTACACTTTCTGGAGCCATGGAGGCTGGATCAAGCCCTAGTTCATCTTTAAACCTCAAGCCTTAAAGCAAAAATATCCCCTGAAGTCTTCTTAGAAACATACAAGAGCAAAACTGAATTAATAAATGCCTGCTTTGTACACTGTTCTCTTTTCAGAATCATTTATTTGGGGTCAAATTGATTCGGTAGAAAACTTGGGGGTGAGTTTATGTAAATGAGGATGAATGATTCAAAAAAGCACGAGAATGGATACACACAACTTAAAAGACTGAAATTAATATTATTCACAGTACAGGTAGAAACTGTTCAATTGCTGTGCATATTTTCAATATAAAAAATGAAAATGAGAAAGGTTAATAATATTCAGTGAAGAATTACTTTTAAAATTTTGTTAAAGAGAAAAAATTAAATCATTCCAAACTTTCACAATCTCAGTCATTAAATGAATCACATGTCTGAAATAATTTAGTGACTGACTTTATTTTAAGGGTTCCAGCATCCCAGAGCCAAAAACAAATAGTGCCATCTGCCCCAGTAGATGACAGATATCTCTTTGAGCCACTGCATAATGGTGAAAACTGAAAAACAATGAGAGGGAAGGAAAACACTATTATGAGTGACATAGTTCAAATAATACACTTTTTACCACACATAGAATAAGTATCTAATTAGAAAATTGACTAGAATCATGTTATTTTGTTAAAAAGTACACATCTTTTAAAATAAAAGGCTTTTATTGTGTTCATTTGAGTTGGTTTATACAATTGGATTACAAGAGTGACTTCTTAAAAATTACTTTAAATTATAACAGGACTGACAACAGGAATTAAAGCATAATTACCTGTAGTGATGTTATAGATGCACTATGGCCCTGAAGAACAGCCAAAGGTGCACATGTTCGAAGGCACCACACTCGGATCATTTTATCACAACTCCCCGCTGCTATCATGGTATTCTCGTAGTTTACAGCCATGTCCGATATCTCAGCAGCATGTCCTCTTAAAGTAGCTAGCAACCTTCCATCATCTGTTGCCCAGATTTTCACAAGACAGTCATCAGAACCCTAAAACATGAATGGATATTAAAAAAATTAACCCCACAAAATTTAATACTCACAACTTCTCAAAAGATTTACTGTTCACTTCTTAACAGATATTTTTAGTTTCTAGTTCTAAGTAGTTTTATTACAAAATTTTAAATATACATATATACAATAGTTTCAATATACAACTTCAGATTTAAATTATTCATAGTTGTGATACATTTTCCAGTTTTGAAATAGTTAAAATAGAAAATAAAACACCTACAAAATTGCTGAATAAACATTTTGCACAATGTAATTTATTACAGCTTCATTACAATTCTTTCTCACTTTCCAATCTTGTTCCTAAAATAAACATTTTAATTACAAAAACACTTAACTGTCATTTAGAAGGTACTCAAGTAGTTGCTGGACATTGACATACACAGATCACAAAAAAAGAAGCAATGCTATGATACTACATAAGTTAAGAACTGCCCCTGTGAGTGCTTAAGATTTTAACTCTTTAAAGGAATAGAAAGCTCATCTTACTCCTGAGAAGAGAGCAAGGGATTTCAAATTGCTGATCCCAGCCCAAGGCCTAACCACACCACCTGATGGCGGTGAATCTGGTTTCTTGGTTTCAGTGTGTACCAACCACTCCAGATACAAAGATGAGATTCAAAGACACTGTGAAATGTCCTAGCAGTTTATACAAAGGGCATACATCCACCCCCCCAAAAAAAATTGGAATTTTTTTCAAAGCTATGTATTAAAATTTTTTTTTTTTACAAAACCTATCTTTAAAATACTATATATTGGGGCTGAGCCCCGGTGGCGTAGTGGTTGTGCGCGGGACTGCGGCCCACTGGGACAGAGGTTCAATTCCAGCAGTGGGGCTGGGGCTCCTACTCCCACTGCTGGAGAGCAGTGATGCCAAAAAAAAAAAAAATACTATCTATTACACTTAATATGTCTGTCAAATCCATTATTCCATTCTTGGGAGACTTTTTTTTCTTTTTACATCATTTTATTTGGGGCTCTTAAAATAATCCATACATCCATTATGTTAAGCACATTTGTACATGTTGCTATTATCCTTTTCAAAACTTTTACTTGATACCTTGATATCGGCTTTTTCCCCCTCTTCTCCCATTCCCCCTTCCTCATGAACCTTTGATAATTTATAAATTATTATTTTCATATCTTACACCGACCACTGTTTCCCTTCACCCATATTTGTTTTGTGTTCCCAAGGGTGGTGGTGGTGGTGGTGGTAGTTATATATTGATCATTATAATCAGTTTCCTCCTTTCTCTACCCTCATGGTATCACTACTTCCATTATTGTCCTGAATCTGTCCTGGATTCCACGTGTCCAGAGCTCTTACCTATACAAGTGTACATGCTCTGCGCTCTGGTCTAGTCAGATTTGTAAGGTAGAATTAGGATCATGATAGTAGCCAGAGGGGTGGGGAGAAATGAATTATTAAAGAACTAGAGGAATGTTGCATGTTTCGTCAGTAGTATACTGCACCCTCATTTGTCCCTTCCTTGTGATCCTTCTGTGAGGGATGTCCAATTGTCGACAGATGGGTTTTTAGTCTCCAACCTCCACCCACCCCCACCCCACCCAATTTGCATCTATATAATTGTTCTGGATCTTCTGATACCTCATCTCATCAACACCTCAGAATCACACAAGCTGGTGTGCTTTCTTGGGTGGCTGACAGCATCTCCCTCATTTTTCATTTCACCTCTTCTACATAGTCAAATTGCTGTCCTTTCCTGTCCCTCTTTATTTGCAGAAACAGAAAGAAGTCTCATGGAGCAAGATCAAGTGAGCCAGGTGCATGCAACGAGAGACATGTTTTGTTTTGTTCTTTGCCTAAAACCGGCACACTGAAGATGGCTGTGTGAGCAGATTAATTGTCATAGTGGCAAAATAAGTCCCATTAGCTGCAAATCAAGGTTTTTTTGGTCGCACACTGTTAACACAATTTTTTCAGAACCTCTAAATCAGTTGTTCTCAACCTTCCTAATGCCATGAGCCTTTATTACAGTTCCTCATTGTGGTGACTCCCAACCATAAAATTATTTTTGTTGCTACTTCCTAACTGTAAGTTTGCTACTAATATGAATAGTAATATAAATGTCTGATATGCAAGATGTATTTTCATTGCGACAAATTGAACATTATTAAATATAATTAAAGCATAGTGATTAATCACAAAAGATGCAATTATATATTGTGAAATGTGTTTTTTCGGATGGTCTTAGGCGATCACTGTGAAAGGATCATTCGATCCCTAATAGGGTCATGAACACACAGGTTGAGAACTGCTTCTCTTAATTGAAAGCTTGATTAACAGTGTGACCTGGTGAAACAAGCTCCAAATCCACGATCCCACTCACTTCAAAGAAACAAATGAGTATCATTTTGATCTTTGATTTCACTTGAGGAGTGCTTTTTGGGGGTGAGGTGACGATGGCATCTTCCACTAGCTTGATTGATATTTGCTTTCATGGTTTTAAGAATAACATCTAGTCTCATCACCAGTCCTGACCTTGGGGGATGGGGAAGGGGTGTGTGTCTTGGTCCATGCAAGGTTTTTGCTGGTCAATCAGAATCCATGGCATAACTTTCACAGCAACTCTTCTCATTCTCAAATCTTCCCCTTAATGTTCATAGAACTGAGTTCCAAAATAGTCTAGATAACCTCTCCATCTCTTCAATGGACCATCCTCGATGTTCGGTGTTCAGGAACAAATGCATGAATTCTATCAATATTTTCAACTGTTCGGAAGTTGACAGTCATCGAGAACAAGGTTTGTCATCAAATCAACATTTTACCTTCATTGAAACCAGAAAACCACTCATACACTTGAGGTTTTCCCATAGTGCATCTTTATAAACTGTGTTCAACATCACACCAGTTTCTGGGGCATTTTCCCCCAAGTAGTTAACAAAATGTCACAGGCGCAAACTATTCTCTTAAATCGGCCATTATAAAGGAAACATGGTTTGAGCCAAACTACTTGGTTAAAAAAATTCACTGTAACCAGAAAGACCCTTTCCCAGGCTGCACCACTGGATGCAATCTCAGAATAAGTGGCTTTATTGCTCACCTATGTGGTACTATAAAAGCTCTAACCAGCAGTTTTTTTCTCCATTTTTTTTCGGGAGGGGGAGGCACTATAGAGACCAAACAAGGAGTCATCCATTTTTTTTGAGCAGTAGCTAAGTGCCATAGTGGAATACTGGTTAGTCTGTTAACAACAACAACAACAAAATCAAAGTAAATTCATTACCATACATTCAATTCTGATTGACAGCAACCCTATAAGCACAGGGTGAAATAGCCCCCGTGGGTTTCCAAGTCTGTAACTCTTTACAGCAAGGCTAACAGTTTAAAAATACCAGTTACTCCAGGGGAAAAGATGAAGTTCTCCACTCCTGTAACGATTTACAGTCTTGGAAATCTGCCAGGGCAGTTCTGTGTTCCATAGGGTTTCTATGAGATAAACTGAATTGGCAACAAGTTTGTTTTCTTAGATGGGGAAAAATAAAGACAGCGCTTTGAACAAATGTAACATCATGTTATGTTGTGCTTTGGAATACTGGCCATTATACATTTTGTTCTTAAGTGTCTAAACAGAGCTTTGTTATACATTCTACTGCAGCAAGTATTTCATGCTAACAAATTCTTTGACCAAAATTCCAGTTTTAATGAAAGAATGGATATCTAAAAACCTACATCTCACCAAATTGAAAACAAAAAAATTCCATTATATTCCTTTTAAAGCTTATTTAGTAATCTAATCAAGTTAACATTTTTATTGTAATCTGTTTAAACAAATATTTTTAAAGGTATTCAAGTTTTTTCCTATATGTATTATCCCAATTTTCCCCCTTTCATCAAATTAAGGAGAATTATTTGATTGCTGTTACTTCCACTATACTATTCATCGACCTATTTATTATATTTAGGTACATTGTCCCTACACATACCTTTTCCAAAAAAATCTTGGCTAATTTCAAATAGAATGAAAAGGATCTAGTCATTTCTATCTCATGCATCAATAATTGCTATTAACTTATTTTCATGAAATTTTATTAAAAGATAATCTGTACAAATTCAATTTAGATCTTACAAGTGTGGGAAATACAAAATAAAAGTACGCAAAAATCTTTAATGTAAAAGAACTAGAGAAAATAATAAATATTACCGGGAAACCATTTTTTTTGGGTGGGGTGGGGGCATCACTGTCCCCTGGTGGTTGTGGGGGCTGCCCAGCCTTGTTCCCGGAGACCAGAAAACCATTTTTTAAAGAACAATAAACATGTTTTAAGTGAATGTGGAAGGGTGAATTAAAAATTGCTAAAATTGGAATATAGGGAGCTGATAATGGGGGCCTGGAGGGAGGGAGAATGTTTTGAGAGTGATGATGGCAATGAGTGTGTAAGGGTGGCCTGCATACAACTGATGTTGTTAGGGATTGTGATGGAAGTTGTATGGGCCCCCCAATAAAATGATTCATTAAAAAAAGGGGGGGGGGG
>PVJH01002486.1:0-62227 GCA_004026705.1 Nesogale talazaci | reverse complement strand
AGTGGTTGTGCACGGGACTGCAGCCCCCTGGGTTGGAGGTTCAAATCCAGAAGCAAGGCTGGGCCTCCTACTCCCACCACCAGAGGGCAGTGATGCCCCAAAAACGAAAAAAAAAAAACAAAAACCTGCCAAAATTAATCTTAGATGTTAACAGACTTTGAATAAACTTTTCCCCAAAGCCTCCTTTCAACCCAAAGTATTGATAAAGTATTTCAACCCAAAACATTAATAAAGTCCATAATAAATAAAAAGTAGGATATTATTGTTAGCAAAAGGAAAAATAAATATTGAAACAGGAATACTTTTGAACAGTTATCTATTTGTACCACTTGATAAGTGTTTCTTCTGGTATGGTTTATTCAGCAGATAATTTTTTAAAGAAATCATTTTATTGGGGGCTCATACAACTCCTATCACAATCAGTACATACATCAATTGTATGCAGACCACATTTGCACATTTGTTGCCATCATCGTTCTCAAAATATCCTCCTTCTACCTAAGGCTCTCGGTACCAGTTCCCCTTATTTCCCCTCCCTTGTCACTCCCCCTCCCGCATGAACCCTTAACAATTTACAAATTGTCATTATTTAGTCATCGTATACTGTCTGATGTTTCTTTACACCCACTTCTGCGTTGCCCATACCCCAGAGAAGAGGTCATATGTAGATCCCTACAATAGGTTCCACCTTTCTACTCCACCCTCCTGGCATCACCACTCTCACCCCTGGTCCTGAAAGAATCATCTATCCTGAATTACCCGTTTCCAGCTCCAGTGTACATCCCCTGGTCTAGCTGGATGTGTGAGGCAGAATTGGGATCATGATAGTGGGAGGGAGGAAGCATGTAAAAGCTAGAGGAAAGTTCAGCAGATATTTTGAAATAAATAAAATAAAGATACTGCTATAAAATTAAGAGATAGATGATTAGATAAAAGGTATGGTGGCTGAGCCCCGGTGGCATAGCGGTTGAGTGCGGGACTGCGGCCCACAGGCTTGGCGATTCAAATGCAGCAGCACCCCTCCAGGAGCAAGGCTGGGTATCCCACTCCCACCAGAAGGCAGTGATGCCAAAAAAAAAAAGGGGGGGGGGCTATGTAATTCATCCAATTATATACTATTTTATAGGATGTCTGAAGTAAAGAAAAAGTAAGTAAAAGTAAAGAAAAAGATCAATGCAATTAAAACGCCACAGAATTCATCTTGAAAACATACGAGATGTTTTCCTGGCACATGCGCCACATATCATACAATCATATTCAGATTGCATATTCAGTTGTGCCATCACCACAATAATCTCAGAACATTTTTCCTAATCCACATTGCTGTTAGCTCCGCATTTCTCCTCATCTTTTCATGCCATACCCTCAGGTAATTATTAATCCAGTATAGAATTATCCATCCTGGATTTCATATACAGAAATTAAAAACACAATCAGGAAGCAAACAAACCAAAATATCCAGCCAACAAAAATGACTAGACAAAACAGAAAATCTCAATTGTGAAGAAAATATGAAAGCCCAAAACAATCATAAGTTGAGTCAAAAGAATGTTTCTTGCAAGCAAGACCTTATTTCTTTTTATATCACTGATTGGTTGGCTGATGCATTTATCATTAGTTGTGCCCGTGCTATATATACACCAGATAATCTGTTCAAGATCTTACAGATGTAGCTTCTTGGTTGAAGGCTCAAAATCATGATTTTACAGAATGGTCCAAACACTATTATTGTCTATTAATATCTATAATATTTTAATACCCATTTTCCCTCAAATGAACTATCTCATTTCTATCTCCCCATTACTAGCATAAAGCATTTTCTATAAAGCTTACCAAAGACTTGCTAAACCCAAAAGATACCTGCCAACACAAATTTAGGTTTAAGATTGTAAAAACACTCTTTCATTTGCTTCCAAGATTTCATTTTGGTTTTTCTTTGGCATTTAAGATAACATGTTCTTTGTCTCAATTACTGTCTCCTCTTCTATTGTCTGTTTTGAAAGTTTAAATCTCAATCTTGTTTGCTACATAGAATGAGGTAATATAAACCATGTCAATACTGAATGATTATGAAGTTAAGCTTTCTAGCTAAGACTTCTCTCCTGAGATCCAACTAGCATTTACTTTTGGTCATCCCTTTAAAAAATTTCTAAACTCACTGACATCAAATTCATTCCAACTCCAGTAACTCTGAATAAGGTTTCTGAGGCTGTAAATCTTTATAGGAGCAAACAGCCTCATCTATCTACCAGTATTAAGTTAGCAGTCCAACCCCTAACCCACAACACTCACAGGGCTCCTTCTCAAATTCAGCATAGCCCACTTTCTAACCCAACACTTCTCACCCTGTGGATCACAACCCCTTTGGGGGTCTAACAAGTCAGGGGTCACCCGATTCATTACAGTACCATAATTAGTTATGAAGTAGCAACGAAAATAATTTTATATTGGGGGGAGCGTGTCACCACAACATGAGGAAGTGCATTAAAGGGCCGTGGCATTAGGAAAGTTGAGAACCACTGGTTAGAATCTAACCAGTCACACAAATTAAAAATACACCAGACTGTATGGTACCTCACTCCTCTCTCCCTTCTTACATTCAAATTGATCTTTAGAACCTTAATCTATTCTGTTCACAGATTTAATTTCTTTCCTGGATCACTGCGAGAACTTTTTTTTCCCAACGATCTACTGTATGTAAACAAGTGTCAATTCATCCATAATAGCAAAGAAATCGTTTTAAAAAGGGAATTCCAGTCATTCTTGTGTCTAAATCTATCAATAGCTCTCTTTCACCCTGAGGAGAAAACCTACTTAGTTAAGGGATCATAAAACAACATGCAAATTTTGACCCATCATCTTTAGCTTTCTTTTTTTTTTTTCCCCTTGGGCATCACTGCCCTCCAGTGGTGGGATTAGGAGGCCCAGCCTTGCTGCTGGATTTGAACCTCCAACCCAATAGGCCGCAGTCCCGCGCACAACCACTAGGCCACTGGGGCTCAGCCCCTTTAGATTTCTCTTAATACAATTACTTGGAACATGTTTTTTTTTTCCTTCAAATTTTGTAAATGCTTTTTCCTGCATCAGGAGGATTAGGCTGAATTCGGCAAAGTATCACTTATCCAATAAAATTTTACCCCACCATCTCCTAAAGGAGCCCCGTGGTATAACTGGTTATACATTGTGCTGCCAACTCCCGGACAGCAGTTAGAAGCCATTAGCACCTCTGAAGGAGAGAGCTGAGGCTTTCTGCTCCTGTAGAGGTTTAATCTCAGAAACCTCCAAGTACAGTGCAACTCCACGAGATATAAGTGACTTAATGGAAAAAATGGCCATTGCCTACAGATTACGGACTCTGCTTTTATTATACCAAGTGCCTTTCATAGACTCCATCAAGTTTCTCATTAACACTGTTTTAATACTTTATCATCAGTAACACTTCATGGACAGAAACTGTATCCCTCATTTCTATACCAAAGTGCTTAGATTAGGGGCTGGCTCATCAAAGATGCAAGTTTTTAAAAAGAAGCCATAAACTTTATTACAAACATATTTATGGAAAATAATTTATCTTTGCCGTAATTTGAAATGAATATACACTGTAATCCTAAACAAGGGTAAAAACCCTGTTTTTATTATGATCTTCATTTTGTACTTTTATATTATGAATGATTTACCTATAAGAGAATTTATTAGTTCTGTTTATCTTTGATAAATATTAGTTGAGGTAATGATCCTTAAAACAAATTAAATAAACTAAAAGTTTAAGAGAGTACGAGGGAGCATAATCAGACTTGGTAATGCTTTCTCCGCTTGGGTTCTTATTATTATAATTTATATACTATTACATACAAAATATTCAGTAAAATAAAGATAAGCCTTTCTAATATAGAATTCCATGCTAATTATCTGTATAACTCAAAACAAACCCACTGCCATTGAGTTGATTCCAACTCAAAAGATGGGCTTACAAGGCAATAAATCTTATGAAAGCAAACAGCCAGCACTGGTCTGCTATTGAGAGGACACTGACCTTCCAATTAACAGTCCAATCGAGATTCCACGGCATCTTAAATCTTTTATAGCAGTTATAAATAATATTCTCCCCACTTACTCATTGCTACCAAGTCAATTCTGACTCAGAGCATTGCTATAGAACAGGATAAAATTTCCCCTATGTGTTCCTGAAACATAAACTCTTTCCAGGCGTAGAAAGCATCCTTTTTCTTCAGTGGAGAGGCTAGTGGTTTCAAACTGCTGACCTTGCAGTTAGCAGTCCAACACATAACCCATTATGCCTCCAAATAAATTCCACTAAAGCCTTTATAAAATTAGCATCACAGCAGGAAAAAAATCTAATTACTACTAATACTAGTTACATGTATCATACCATAGTACAACCTCAAAATTCTGTGGAAATAGCATTATTACATAGTCCTCATACTCTCTTTATAAAAGAAAAAATTAAGTTTAAAGGAGTAAACAATGCTAGATAGTAATAAGAACTGAGTTGAACTAAGAGTCCTTGATTGCCAAAGCCTATGCTTAACCCCAATGCTATACTTACTTTAGCCAAGTCTACTCAGAAAGGACTAAAAAGAATTTTCCCCTTGAAAAAATATTTTGAATTTATCTATACTAGATTCTTAGAAAAAAGTTATTAATAAGTAATATAGGTTGGACGTGACTAATCCCTGATTCAGTCTCCTATACCTACTATCCTACCTATAATTCTACTAAACTTATTAAAGATCAATAAATTTATTCCACTGCATTTTTCCTCAAATACTCCAGGAATTTATGCTCAACTGAAACCAAAACATATACAATATTTCATAAAATACAGCAAACAAGTAGACTCTAAAATATAAAACACAAAAAATAGATTGATTGGTCCATTACTCATCGGTTAGTACAATGAACAACAATACTGTCTACTCTGGCAGGAATCCTTGGTCAATTATCACATACTATCAACTTAAACTCTGCCTAAATTTTCAAAGCACTAGTCAATGATGAGTGTGATCTCCGAATGAAGGAATACCCCACAACTATATGAATTTATGAATGAATAATAAGAAAACCACGGAATTTCAAACCAGGTTTTCCTTGAAGTCATAACCGATAAAGTAAACTGGAACAGTAACTGGTTTGTGAAAATTACAGATAGATACCCTACTAGAAACTTCACCTCTTTAGAAAGGGGCAGCATGGATGCTGCATAGTACCAAATCTCATCCCCGCTGCAATTAGAAACAACTATGTTCCGTTCAAGATAGTTGCCAATTACTAAACTTTGAATTGTGGGACTTTTTCCACAACCCTGGCAACAACTCAACTATTGGATTATCATGTCACTTCAGAGTATCCCATTCCAGGACTTTGACTTTTTTTTTTCATTCTGGTTATCATTCTGTTCCGTCTAAATTTTAAAAATTTAGATTGGTTTCAATTTTGTTCCATAGGCCATTACTGAAGTGGTTTGAAGTTCTGAAAATAGAAAAACTGCTTTCACTTTGTATTCTATATCCCAACATCACCAGTATATTACAAATGTTAACAATGGATTTGGTGGTACAATCAACAAATTACATCACATATATAAAACCGATAATTTTTTCGATTTTTGGCAAAGACCAAAAAATGGTACATTATTCTTTTTTATTTACCTTCAAATAAAAGCTTTCTCCTCACATTACTGTGTCTATTTCCCAATTTAAATACCCAAAAAAGTACAAACTATATATATGCCAAGAAAAACTTGACAAATTTTTCTGTACAAAGCCATTGTAGGCTTTTAGTGCATGCAGTATTTATCACAACTACTCAACTATGCATTTTAGTACAGAAACAACCATGAGCATCATGTGCATAAATGCACATAGCTGTTCCAATCACATTTATTTTTTCTTTTATCATTTAATGGGAGCTCATACAGCTCTTATTACAATCCATACATATATCCATTGTGTCAAGCATATTTGCACACAAATTTATTTTCAATAACAGGAATTAGAGCCTCTTTCAACCTTGTACCTACCATGCCAGTAAACTAATAACCAAAAGATACGCGTTTCAAAAACTTCCAGGATACCATGTATCTAATACAAACTGAAATACATATAATGGTTAATGCAGTAAACCAAATGTTTACCACCCCTATAGATAAAAATTAAGATATATATATTTCTAGTCTCAGTGCAATGACATCATCTTGAAATCAGTAAATTTAAGGACATACAGATGTAAAGCTTCTTCCTCATTAATTCTGCTTACTATTGACTTTTAACTAAATCAAACATTAGAAATGCCAAGTTTACTTTAGGCTTTGAGAGACAAATATGAGTACTAGTAAAATAAATTGGAAATGGCTAAAAATAATTTTTAAATAAAATTTTTAATTAGTATTCCAAAACAAATAACTACTGTAGGTATATAGATCAAAGTACTTCTGCAAATAAAAAACTGCCTGATCTCTTTCTGAAAGTAATGTCAGAAATTTTAAGATGTTTCATTTTTGATTCATAGAAAACACAGCTAATAAAAAAAAAATAAGAGAATATAAACATAGGAAACCACCTGCAAATGACTAAGCAAATTAAAACTAAGGAAAAAGAATCTTTCTCACATTGTTGTTTTATAAACAACCACTATATTCTGCCCATACAAACAAAGCACATACCCAAAGGAAACTAAACCCGTGAAGGAGTGTGCCATTTATAAGGACCGTATAATGCTCATGTTATTTGCATTAAAATATGGCAGATGTACAGGTTGGGGGGAGGGGAAGATGAATACACAAATAGTTTTAATATTACAAACATATTTATTAAAATGGAATATGTGATTGTCATGACTAAAATTCCCAGCTGTGTTCTCTAAATATTGAGAAGGGAGCTTTAACTTCCAAACAAATTTATACTTTCAGATCAATAACAAATATAAAGATAATATGTGTAAGTTCTGCCCTTAGTGGATGTAATACTTAATAAGGCAGCTGAAAATCGGTATTTACTAAAGTTATTATCCACTTAAAGCTCAGCTTTTCACCATTTAACAGTTTAAAACAAACTGCTCCTTTCAACACAACAGACATTTTAAAGAATGAGGTATTAAGAATAAAGGTAAAAAGAATAGGTAAATAAATGTCAAATTTTTATTATCATTATTTCAAGAGTTAATGCGCAGGTGGATTTCTACAGCTAACATAAAAGATACATTTCATAATCTATTATTATAATTTACCTAACAAATTTCTGAAATACCTTTAAGTTTAGAATTATTGTAGGACTTTTTATAAAACATGTAGTGACTTATCATGATATTATTGTGACTTACTATATCCCTTAGAGGAACTTTTTAAATTTTGATGAAGTCTAAGTAAAACCTTCCATTATAGCAATTTCCTGGAATTTCAATATTCCATTAAAAGAGAAAAAATGATTTTTCAAAAAAATTCAACCATATGTAATGCTTATTCAATTCTATAGATGCACGCAGGCAGTACAAGGAAAAATTTACTTACAGTAAATATTCGTCTGCCAGTTCTATCAAAAGTTACACAGTATACAGATGACAAGTGCCCGAGAATTCGTTTATGCATTTTCATGTGTTGATAAACTGCAGTTGGAACAAGTCGCTCAAGTCTGTATTTCCCATTTAGCTTCCGTGAAAACAAAGTATCCGCTACCAAGAAAAAGAGGGTTGAGAAAATTAGAAATTAGTTTTATTTCATTTTATTTAGAAGAGTCAATATTTTCCAACTTTTCATATACTGTCAAAGAAAGATATTTTATAACATACAAGGGTAAATAAAAATGCATTGCTGTAAAATCAAAATATTCTATTAAAAGTTATCAAAATGTGAAAACAATTATTTCTTAACGTTCTCCTAGGTCTATACACTTAGGCAGACAGTGTGTTTCCATCTTTCTTACCCTTCTCTCAAGTAGGGTGCATTTCTTCAATTTACAACAACATCAAAACAGTTCTAGGATCATTGAGGGGCTCAAGTCATGTTCATTTTAAATGTTCTTTGAATTCTGAGAAACAAAGTCTGAAGAGACAAGATCAATGAGCTGGGATAGAAGGGATTTACGGTTTGCAATGAAATCTTCATAGGCCATCCCTATCTATTAGAATGGGCAAAAGGACTGAGGCCTGGTGGATTAAGTGGTTGAGTGTGGGACTGCAGTTCAAATCCAGCAGCAGCTCTCCAGGAGCAAGGCCGGGGAGCTCCCACGACCACCAGAGGGCAGTGATGCCAAAAAATAAAAACCAAAACAAACAAAAAAGAATGGGCAGAATAATTGCTGTGATTAAAAAAAAATTCTTTGGCATAACTTCCCTAGCCTATTTTTCATCAGTGCAATTTTCCCTGGTCTTAAAACTTCAGCTCGGCTGACCCCCGGTAGTATAGTGGTTGAGTGTGGGACTGCGGCCAAATCCCGCAGCAGCAAGGTTGGGCCTCCCACTCCCACCAGAGGGCAGTGATGCCTTAAAAAATTTTTTTTTAATTAAAAAAATCAAAATTAAATAAAAATTAAAACTTCAGCTCAAAAACATTCTATGTCCTTAAGAAAAATCAAGATTATCCCAAGTTAGAGTTCCCGCCCCAAAAAATCACTACTTTCTTGAATTTAACTGAGTCAGCAAATCCCTTCAGAATAAACCTTGCTCTTTAATAGATTCTACTGGTAAATTAGGATTTATGCCATAGCATTATCATTAGCTTCAATCTTGCCTGAAGATTGATAGATCAGCTTAGTGAGCTGGTCTTCATCAAACATGTTTGGCAGCTATCTAACTGAAAGTTTGCTGAGGTCAAGGGTGTTTGCTTAAAATTGAAAATGTTCAAACCTGTGAGCCTCCAACATCAGACCATATAACATCAATGGTAATTCTATGGTCTTTTCCCACCAGTTTCTGAACTTCAGTCTTAATTTCATTCATCTCTTGGCTCACCTTTGAAGTCTTGTAAGTCTTGTTTAACACCCTTAAAACATCAAAATTATTGTTTTATATGGGGTATCACTCCCATAAACTTGTTACAAAAGTTTCAATGATTGTGGGAAAATACACATTTGAGCTTTGTGAAAATTTTCATCTGACCTTAGCATAAATCATTTTTCCCAAGGCAAAAAGTTTCCTTTTATAAAAAGCAACCTAATGAGATTATCACAAGTGCAATATTGAGAGTACTTGTCTGCAGCCGCCTACTAGAAGATTGTTTGCACACATTTTCTTTTTAATAAATCCATGTGTGTATGAACTGAAACTATCAGAAATTCTGCTTTATTTACCTGGCTCTTTGTTAAACTTTTAAAAAATATTCATTAATAGTACTTTAACTAGCTACATTTTATACACGTTTCACCTGAAATAGTTAAATAAGGTACTATAATTTTCAGTAGGTGAATGATGTACGGTCAAGAAGTCAAAATAAAGTAATGAAGTTAGGATTAAAACCTGTACTTGTTTTAAGGTGTTGCTGTCTGGTGCTAGAGTCCACTTTTCAATTCACAAACTCCACACCAGAAAGGAACTGTCTAATAAGGTTTTCTACGCAGTAATCACTTTCTAAGGAGAAGCAGATCACAGCCCTTTCTCCCAAGAGGCAGCTAGGTGAGTTAAAACTATCATCATTACAATGGGCTCACAGTCCAGTCCACAAGATAAAGATCTGCTGCATAAAGATTACAGGAAATAAAAAACTATGGAGCCCCCCTTAAGTCAGAATCTCTCTGGCTCAAACTCACAGCCATTGAGCAGATTCCACTTAATAGAGACCTTTGCAAGGACAAAGTAGAACTGTGTCTGTGGGTTTCTGAGATATTAAACCTTTACTGGAGTAGAAAACTTCACCTTTCTCCTGCAGAGCTATAGGTAGGTCAGAACCACCAACCGGGGTTAGCTCGATGTGTAACCCACTAAACCAGCTCAATGTATAATCCATTATCTTTATGGCTAGTCCTCTAGAAAAAACAGAATTTTACATATTTCTCAAAAATTTTAATGTCTATATAAAGCAGTTTTTCTTACAATAACCAAAACCCAAACTCACTACCATCAAATTGACTTCAACCAATAGTAATTGCCTCTGTGTTTCCAAAAAATCTTAAGGGCGTAGAAAGTTTCATCAAACTATTGACTTTGAAGTTGGGCAGCATGACCTGTAACCCACCAGGGTTCCATGCTAAGGCAGTCAAAAAAAATGGGGGAACCTGTGATTTTACTTTGTATAAGTCAGCAATACTTGAACATTGAACATGATAGATAATATTTGAAACATTTTTTACAATTAATGAAGACAAATGAATAATTCACTTTGTGCCTTTACTGAATCTCTGCCAAGTCCGCATGATACCATCTCTAGAATCAATTAACTCCTTTTTCCCCGTGTTAACTCCTTTCAGGTACATCTTTCAAAATCTGACTTAGTTTATATTCTGACTCAATGCTTGATCTGCTGACTTTAGTCCACTATGTTTTCATCTAAATTATTATTGTACCACTGTGCTTACCATCTATGCTGATAATTTATGGACAAAGAAGGTACTCAATAAATAAAGACTGGATTAATACATAGGCACATTATTCAACTTAAATATTATTTCTTTACATAGGTATTTTTTCCCTCCCTGCTTTCTTTCTATCATCATTGCCATTGGATAGACAACACTATAGCTTCTCACATCAATTTAGTACCCAGACCCCAATTAAATTTATTTACTATTATTTGAGAAGCCCTAGTGGCATAGGGGTTACTCCATGGGGTTCAATCTGCAAATTTTGCACTTTGAAATCACCAGCCACTCCATGGGAAAAAGATGGAGCTTTTTATTCCCATAAAGAGTTACAGTCTTGGAAATCCACAGGGGCAGTTCTAACCTCACGTGTAGGATGGCCATATATTGCAATCAACTCAATGGCACTGAGTTTTAGGTTTAGTATTTATTTAACATGAGCCTGAAAGTCCACCCATCATGTACTATAAAGAATATCAGAATTAGTCATTCACATAAATAAAAATTTTGGACTAGAAATGTAAAAGAATGCTCTGCAAATTCTGAGGCAACTTGAAAGAAAATTTACATTATACTTATATGCTATACTATAGTAATCATTTTATAGTCTAATGAGTTACTTCTTTTGCTCTTAGCATATAAATTCTGTACAACAATCTATATCAAGTGGTAAAGTCCAAGAACTGACAGTGTGAATTAACATACTTAGGCTCAAGCTGGTTAGACAATAAGTGATTCAATGAATTTCCATCACAGTTTAGTCCCTGACACATTTTTCCCTTATGTATAGAAATGGCCTTATAAAAGAAACTCTTCGAATGCTTTGACTCCAAGCTGATTTAGATCAACAATACACAAAGCCATAGACATCAACTGTCCTGCCAACCAAGAACTCAAATCATCTTATCCAAATGCCAAGGATCACTGACATCTCAGATTTACTTGTCTGCTCTGTAAGAAAATAAGTGTTCACACATGACAAAAACCCTGACAGCACCATCATATCCAAAAGTGCACTTTAAACCCTTCCATTCAAAAAATTTTATATTCTCAAAATATTTTTTTATTAAATCATATTATTGAGGGCACATACATTTTTCACAATAAAAATAATACATTTTATAAAAATATTTAACACTTTCAGATTTGCATACTTGGAATAGCTGAATACAATGATAATATCAAAACTATTATTTCTCAATGATAATACAATGTGCACACACGAGATGGAATCAAAAAGTCTGTAGAAATTGGAACTGAAGACAAAAGAATTACTATTCAGAACTACTATTTATGAACCAGAAGGTCAAAAGGATTTATGTAACATCTTAAGCTTATATATTTGCTCAGCATGACAAATTTAGTATTTTACAAGAAAAACAAAAACCTTTTGGGCTGAGTCCTGGTTGGCTTAGTGGTTGTGCGCGGGACTGCAGCCCACTGAGATGGAGGTTCAATTCCAGCAGTGGGGCTGGGCCTCCTACTCCCACCAAAGAGAGCAGTGATGCCCAAAACAAACAAACCAAAAAAACCTTTTAATATCTTGCTCTCCTAAGCAAAACAGTTACTCCCAAGTGACCCCATAGGGTTTTCTAGGCTATTATAATCTTTATGGGATTAGTTCCCTACTCTTTCATTTTAAGAGTTGTCAGATGGGTTCAATTCTTTAACCTTTTGGTTAGGTGCCAATACCACCAGTATTTATTATGTTTACAGTTTCCTAACCACCAATTAACTATTGAATATCAATGACACACATAGAGAACACTATGAAGAGTGCCCAAGTAAACTGGTGGCTCAAATTTAATAACTACAGGCACGGAGTAGATAACAGGTAGTTCAGTAGTGAAGTCAAAAATGAGAAGGGTGAGCCTAAAAAAGGCTTGGACAGATGGAAGAGGTAGAAATGTTTTACAAAGAGGAGGAAATTTTAGGACTCTAACTCAGTGAACTCACATTTTGTTTTATTATGCCATTTGTTTCTTTCCTACTAGATTTAAGTGTTTTAAGAACAAAATTGTCTTACGCAGATTTCCCACAACTGAGTACAGAATCTTTGAAACAAAAAATGTACAGATGAGTCTTAGTTCTTAAGAGACAAACTAATTTACAGTTTTTTTGGCAGAAAGGCGAATGGTTATTTGTCACTTTGTAGTCTATAGCAGACTAATTGTATTTTTTAACAAAAGAAAAATATCCCTTAGATTTTATTAAATTACAAAATCAATTTTGAACCACGTACAGTTTAGCAGTTAAAAATTATAGTTAGAAATAGTTATAATGGCGGCTACAATGGATTAAGCTCATATTATAATTTAATTTTAAATCAAGTAGCATAAATGACTTTGCTCTAAAAGTACATTTATTTTCATAAATATAGTAGTAAACATTCTTAAATCTGCCAAAGGAATCTCTTATCTTCAATACTTGGCAATTTTCTTACCCTCCAGAGCAAACTCAAATGTAATCTGTAGATAGACTCTAGAGAACGGCAAGTGTCCATAATTGGTTACCATCATTCAATCAGCCTACCAAGATTTTGCATTATCTTGTCTTTGCACCTGCTATTTCTGCTTTTAACTATTCTATTGAGTATACGCTGAACTCTGGCCTTGATTCCTTTCTTGTACGTAGAATATTCTCTCCTAAGGACTAATTTCCCATACCTGTTGTAGTCCTTCCTCTTGTTATCTGTCACCTTTCGATTCTAACTTGTTCAGCCCATTGAAAACTGTAACCTATCCCCTTCCCCACCCATAATTCCTGATCAATCACAAATCACTTGATATCACATTTATAATGATCACCGTTTCTTTTCTGCTTCCTCTGAATATTGAAAGCTAGCACTGGAAAAGATAGCTTGACATCAGAATTTTGTAGAACTGACAACCATAACTTGCTACTTAGTAAATGATCATTTCTCTATCTGTTGAATTTATGAATTATACACCAGTAAAGAAATTAGGCTCAGAAATAAAGCAAAATAGACTGCTTATTCATGAGATTATTTATATCCAAAAATCAAAGCTCACAGACATCAATCTATTGCGACTCATAAAACCCAAAAAGGCAGACAAGAATTGCCCCTATTGTTTTCCAGGGCTATATAAATTTTTACAGATGCAGACAGACTTATCTTTCTTACATGAGCTGCTACTAAGTTCAATCCTCTGACCTTATAGGTTGGAAGCTCAATGTTAACACAGCCCACCATACCACATCTCTGTAACTATAAGCCTACAGGTTAGAACTTACCAGAGATTTTTTGAAGGACATAATTCCAAGATAACAAAAACAAGTAACTCAAAAGGTATGGCCAAGCAACTTGGGCCTTTTGGTAATAGAGGTGGGGGGGGGGCGGGGGGGGAAGCACTCAGGTGAAAAACAAAACTTGAGTGTCTTACCAGAATGTTATTTCTACTAATTTTCATTAACTTCATTTTGTACTATGCTTTGACTATTATACTTTATAATTTTAGTTAAAGTGCCCATGCTTTCTGAAAAGAAAATGCAAAAGTAATTATAACTTACATTAATAATCACACCAACAATTTTCAAATTGAAACCAAGCAAATTCTGGATAAGCAGTACCTAGGTTCTTTTGCTATTTTCAGAACATGGATTAACAAAGCTTTTCTACATGGAATATTAACAGTAGTTTAGAAACCTGTGAGTAAGCTTGCATAAACTACAAAGGTGATGATAAACTTCTAAATGCAAAGGAAAACAAATTTTAAATCAATGTTGTCACCAAATACAGGCAAGTAGATTTCCAAATGAAATAATGTTACACAGACATTCAGCAATAAATTTCTGTACAAAGGATATCCAGAGCTCACTGCAAGTCTAAACAGTTGTTTATAAAAGGTGTTGGTAATATCAGAATTTCTTTCATATTAGTGTATTTTGTGATGTATTTAACAAGTCATGAAACTACATAAAATTTTATTTGTTTTAGAGAAGCATAATAATGCCAAGAATCAACTACTGGGGTCACAAAAGATGGCTAATTACAAAAACTGTTCTATGGAAGCTGTTCTAAAGTATGCATAAAAGTAGGGGCTGAAGTAAGGGGCTCGCTCTAGTTTTAAACCTAAAGTAGTTCTCTTTAGTATTAAACCTCTTATATTATGAAGAACTTGACATTTAACTTACCATGAAGAGGAATGACAATTTGGTGGGGGAGGTGTTTTGCTCTCATAGTCATAATTTGACAACCACAAAGTTTTAATTTAGGGACCAAAGATAATTTGAGGTAAAAATGGGTTTATTTCTATAGGACCAGCTCATCTCTATATCCACCATCTGTCACAAAGAAAAAGCTCAAATAATATTTGTAACTATAATGAATAGTCCCAATTATAGTTTAAATAGAATACAGCAAAACAAAGCTCATGTTAGTGTGCCATTTCAAAAAAACATTAAAAAAATCATTTTATTGGGAGCTTGTACAACTCATCACCAATCCATGCATTCATCCATTGTGTCAAGCACATTTGTACATTTGTTGCCCTCATCATTCTCAAAACATTTGCTTTCCACTTGAGTCCTTGGGCTCAGCTCCTAATTTTCCCTCCCATCCTCCCCCCTCACGAATTCTTGATAATTTATAAATTACTATTATTTTGTCGCCTTACACTGTTTGACACATCCCTTCACCCACTTTGCTGTTGTCTGTCCCCCAAGGAGGAGGCTATATGTAGATTCTTGTAATCAGTTCCCCCTTTCTACCCTACCTTCCTTCCACCCAAAACCCACATTCTTTTAAACAAACATAATTTAAAAATAAGTTAATTTATTTAATTTCTTAGGTTTTGATAGCTATTGTACCATGCCTATTGTATTGAGATAATTTAGGAGTATTTCCACAACCTAGGACTGTCAACTTTGGTAAAAGTCTTGGAAAATAAATTTTTAAGAGTTCAATAATTGGGTTTCTAAACCATTTATTTGGTTTTCCAGTATTTAAGGGAAAAATAAGTTCAGTGCTCACAGATCTTGGTGTGTTTTTTTCCAGTATTTAAGGGAAAAATAAGTTCAGTGCTCACAGATCTTGGTGTGTTTTTTTTGTTTTGTTTTGTTTTTGTGGGCATCACTGCCTCTGATGGTTGTGGGCGCTACCCAGCGCTTTTCTAGAAAGCCGCCACTGGATTTGAACTGCCAAGACCGCAGGCTGCAGTCCCACTCAACCACTTATGCCACCGGGGCTCAGTCCCAGATCTTGGTGTTTCAACACTAATTTGGCGTTCAGTTTGACAACTGAGACATCACTGTATTTTTACCCTTTCCCCTCTTACTTGGATAAAAGTACAATGCCAAGGTCAACAAAAATTACAATACTTCTTTTAAAAAAGATTAACTTTTCCTGTTTTTAAACTTTAGATTTTTATAGTTAAAAAACTGATATCACTAAAATTTTAACTAAAAACATTTTTAGGGCTCCTGTATAAACCAAGTCTAAGTACGGGATGTAACCGTGAAAAAGACATGGTACTGAGCATCAAAAGAACAGTAGTCAAGCAGGGAAAAAGACATAAGTCAAGGACTCAAAACTACAAGTGTTATCAAAGTACACAGGAATCCAAAAATACACAGCAAAGGGTCTTAAATATATTGGGAGGGAAGGTAGGAATAAGAATAGATGCTTCTGAAAAACTGACATTAAAACCTAAAGATGAATGTTGATGAGAAGCAGAACATATTCCCTTGAGGACTAGTGGTGGGAATGGTGATACCAGAAGGGTGGAGGGAGGGTGGAATAGAAAGGGGGAACCAATTTCAGGGATCTACATATAACCTCTCTGGGGTACGGACAACAGGGAAGTGAAGGGACACATTGGACAGTACACGATATGAAAAAGTAGTAACAGTTTGTAAATTATTAAGGGTTTATGGGGTAGGGAGAGGAAGGAGGGAAATGTGGGGAGCTGGTACTGAAGGCCTAGGTGGAGGGAGGATGTTTTGGGAGTGATGATGGCAACAAGCATGTGAATGTGGTCTGCACACAATTGAATTGAATGCTACGTATGGATTGTGATGGGAGTTGTATGAGCCCCCAATAAAATGATTCATTTTAAAAAAAAAAAAAGGAGGGAGAAGGAGGAACTTATACCAAGGACTCAAGTAGAAGATATCTGGAAATGAAGATGGCAACATGTGTACAAATATGCTTGATACAAAGGATGTATTGAATGCTAAAAGCTATAAGAGCCCCCAATAAAATTATTTTTTAAAAAAACTAAAAAAATGAATGTTGATGAGAAGCAGAACCAGGGGTCCTCAAACTTTTCACACAGGGCCAAGTTCACTGTCCCTCAGACTGTTGGAGGGCCGGACTATAGTTTAAAAAAAAACAAAAACATGAACAAATTCACTGTAGGCACAGGATGTCAGCTGCTAAACAGGACAGCAGTGGCGGCAAAAACACCTGGCGAGCTGCATGTCACCCAGGTGGGCCCTAGTTTGCGGACCCCTGTTTTAGACCACAGGTTGCCCAACTTATTTGACCTATTTTCCCTTTTCAGGGAAAAAACAAACCTAAGTTCCTCCTGACAATGACAAACTTTTATACTATAGCTCACAATCTATGTGTCGGTTTTTGTAACCCTCTTGGGTTGTTCCAATGCTCCTCAAGGAATACTATCATCCATTTTGAGAAAAGATGCTCAAGAGGGGTTTGTGCAATGACTTGAGTCTAGAAAAAGTAACCCATTCAAGCTGCATTTTAAAAGTCCAATATGGGATATCCCCTTACAGAAGGGTCGCCGGGAGAAGACAAGCCAGTCAGGAGGCAAAGCAGCATCAATGAAGCATACAACTTTCCTCTAGCTCTTTAATGCTGCTTGCCACGACTCATGATCCCAATTCTACCATACAAATCTGGCTAGACCAGACAATGTACAATGATACAGATAAGAACTGGAAACACAGACAATCCAGGACAGATAAACTCCTCAGGACCAATATTGAGGGTGGCAATACCAGGATGGGAAGGTGGAATAGAAGAGGGGGGGAACTGATCACAAGGGTCTATATAAAACCCCATCTTTGTGGGACAAACAACAGAAAAGTGGGGAGATATCATACAGTGTAAGACATGACAAGATGATAATTCATAAATTATCAAGGGTTCATGTAGCGAGGGGATGAGGAGCTGATACCAAGGGCTCAAGTAGAAAGCAAATGTTTTGAGAATGAGGATGGCAACAAATGTACAAATGTGCTCAACACAATGGATGGATGCATGTATTGTGATGAGTTGTGTAAGCCCCCAATAAAATGATTTTAAAAAGAAAAAAAAATGTCCAGCATGTTAAGCACACAGGACAGCAATTGTCTCAAGAATAAATTAAGAAAATAGGGTGCAGACTAAACTCTAAGCTATTGTTAAGATTTTGGGACAATATTTAAAACAACAGATTAAGTGTCTTTAATGTTGAAAGTATAAAACAGTACAGAAAAGATTTGCTTTTGGATAACTTATTACAGTATTATGTCTCATTTACATTGAGAATTAAAGGGATAGAAATGAAAGCAAAAGTTAATTTTGCAAAAGAAATCAAAGGTGCCAAAATTTTTTTTTAAGCTTCATCAGTTCAACACAAACAGATTTCTAAGGTTTTCTTAAGAAATTGTGTTTTCCTTCTAACTTAAATACAGATATCTGGCAAGATAAAGCTTCAAAGAACATGTTTGTCTGTTATGTTATGTTGACCTAAAGAGACATTTTTCAGAAGCTGTCTATAATCAAAACATTTAATGTACACAATATTTTTTCACTGTCACCAAGTCAGTGCTGACTCACTGGGGTTTTTGAGACTGTCGCTGATATATGAGTAGAAAGCCTCGTCTGTCACCCTTGGGACTGCTGGTGGTTTCCAATTGCCGACCATACAGCTAACACCCCAGTGTTTAACCAGTACCCCACCGGGGCTCCATAATTAACAACCTTTTTGCAAAATAAACTTTTGCTTTCATTTCTAGCTATTAGTGCATAGATAAAAAAATTGAAAATGCAGAACACCAGGTGCTGTATGTAACTTTGATATAAAGTAAAAACTAGTATTTGAAGGGAAATGATCAAGTATATAATTTTAGTGAATTTCTATCTCTCTAGGCTTGTTTCCTCATAATAAAGTGAGGAGTATCTTGTAGAATTGCTATGAAAAGCAAGAGACAGAATATTTTATTTACTAAGGGATATTATATACTAATATCTACATCCTTGAAGAACCAAATCTTGTTATAAAGTAAATCTAAATAAAATTAGATCTTTTTGGTTAATACATTTTAATATGCTTTTGTACACAATATTATTTCCCTATAACTTTTTTATTTGGGGTGTGGGGGGGCAATCACTGCCTTTTGGTAGTGGGAGTAGGAGGAGGCCCAGCCTTGCTGCTGGATTTGAACCTCCAATCCAGTGGGCCTCAGTCACGCGCACAACCACTACGCCACCGGGGCTCAGCCTCCGTGTAACTTTCTTAAGGAATGAAGAAACTGATAGTTATTCAGTTCATTGCTCATCATGGGCTTTCAAGTTTTAAAACAGATTAAATAAATCATTCATATTGTTAAAAAGAAAACTACGAATCATCTTTCAAAGACACAAGAAAAGACAAAATCTCATATAATAAAACCATGCCAGGAATTAGTCAACCTAGTAAAAATCTGACTAAAATTATGACTAGAGTTAAACAGTCGAAAATTGAATACTCAACTAGTTAATTATAAATGTATTTAATAAGTGGATCATAGGGATAATGCACAATAGAAGAAAAACAGAAATATTAATAGTCTACTAGAAAGAAATAAAAATAAATTAGATACGAGTATTTAATAATTTATTGAGTTTATGGCAAATAAATTGAAAAATTTTAGAATGTAATTCATATACATTACATACTAATATTTTATTGACCCTTAGGTTTATAAAATAACCTAGTAACTAAAGAAAAAAAAATAGTGATATGCACCTTTGGGCATTTACTAGCCAACCTTAGAGAGCTTTGTAAAACACTGATAAAAAACACATTAATACTGTCTAAGTTCTGGGTAGTCACTGCAATGAAAACTAGAGCCTGAATGTGAAAGTAGAGATCAAGTCAAAACACACCAGTCTTCTTTATTCATTGCCAACACTCTCATGTCTATGTGGCAATTCAAAGTACAAGTGTCTGGGTCAGGAGTGCTTTAGTCTTCAAAGCAACATATATGCTCTTCCAATACTTTAAAGAGGTTTGGTGCAACAGACATGCATGCCCAAAACCTTTTGTAGTTTGGCTATGTGGCTGCTGCTTCCATCTGAATTGATTGTGGAGTCACAAAAATGAAATCCTTCAATCTTTTCTCCGTTTATGATGACGTTGAGCTTACTGGCTTGTGGATCTTTTCATTTTTATTATTTGAGGTACAACCCATACTCAAAGTTGTAAGTTCTCTATCACCGCTGCAATGCACGTTCTCTTTACTTTTTTTTTAAGTAAGCAAGACTGTATCACCTATACAGCACAGGTTATAAATAAGCTTTCATGCAATCCTGATACCATATTCTTCTTCATATTGTCAGTTTCTCAGATTATTTGCTTAGCACAGATTAAATACAGTGAAAGGATACTAAGCCGATGCACACCTTTAATGAGTTTAAACCAGGCATAATCCTCTCATTCTGTTCAAGTAACAGTCTCTTGTTATCAATGTCTTGGTAATAAAAATGAAGTTCAAGGTATGGTCATCATTTCTTTACACATTCACATTTTTAAATAATCAAATTCCTCAAGACATTTTATCCCAGCCACCAAGTGTATACAGAGATTTAACACCAACCCTACCACAGAAGAAGTGAAACAAAATATATGCACAGGCAAAAGACAAGACAAAGAAATGGATAGTCTAGAGATAACAAAACTTATTTTGATAGTACAGTAAACATAATGAAGATTCACATAAAGTGATCACCAACTTTATTACAACCATTTTCACAAGTCAAATTGTGTTGTTTTAATTAATGTTCTCTATTTTACCTCTGTAGGATCTAGTAGCCATTGTAATGGTTACAGGAAACTCAAGACAAGATTCTTGATGGAGGGTTTCTTAAGGAAGGTAACAGGTTGTAATACCAGTGATAAATGCTCAGGATAGAACTGTTTACCAGGGCATGCAATAAAGTTCTTTCAGGCCAGTGAATAAACTCCCAAAGGGGTATATCATGTCACTATAAGCTTCAGCCTAAAGGCATTCAACTCAAGCTCCCACATTCAAAAAATCCTATTCCTTAAATTAAGTGTCCAGAGGCAACCCAATCCAGTAAGCCTCAGATGAAAGACATTCATCTCTTCCCTGAGTCAGCAAGCCTAACTTCCCCATTTAAGTGACCAAAGGTACCCAACTCCACAAGACATCCTTTTTTTAATAAAAGCAATCCTCTTTACTTGCACTGTGGTTTGGGAAATCAAGCATTCTGTTCCATGCTTTGACTGGCTCCTGCTCTAATGCTATAGATTTCTTCTAAATCAAGAAGGTTTTTGTGCAGGGATCTTGGGTTCACCCCTTCCTCTTGTTGGTAATGGGACTTCTCCCTCCTGCTTTACAGAGGCCTCATTTTAAACACAGCAGAATGGCACTGCAGATAATCCCGTTCACAATAAACTCACAGATCAATCCTATCAAGAGCTTCCCAATCTTCCTACCAGACCCATGCCAAAAAAAAAAAAAAGCATTTTGGGTGAGCTACAAACTTTGGCTAAATGAGCCACATGAAATATTTCACAAAACGTACTAAATGAATCTCCACTTAATTTTTAAAACTGCTGTAACGCACCTAAGTCTCTTCTGTTTTCCCAACATGGCCATTTATTTTTGAAAGGAGGGTTGTTTACAGAGTAAACTAAATAGAAAAACCAGCACCTACAGGAGCAGTTCTCTGTCCTAACCCTAAGATCTGAGTCAAAATTTAGTTTAGAGCAATGAATTAGTTTTGGAAAAAAGTGTGTGTGTGTGTGTGTGTGTGTGTGTGTTGGGGGAGGGGGGGAGAAAGATAGATAGATAGATAGATAGATAGATAGATAGATAGATAGATAGATAGATAGATATAGATAATGGGTAGAAGAGGCAAGGCCACAAATTCTTTAATACCTTGAAAAGTAAATGCTACTAACCCAAGTCCACACTTATATGTCTCTTCCATAGAAAATAGTTGGAAGTTAGTAGTAACAAGATTTGTGGGTTCTTTTGTTTCTATAATACTAAGATTCTATCTAGAGGGCTACAAAGTGTGACTACTTTGGATTTCCTATCTTAATTTCAAATTTTCTATCAAATAATTCATAGTATAAAGTTGTTAGGATTTACAAAGGATCACTACCACCACAAAACAGGACAAAAACACACCTATTGTCCTGAAGTCCATTCTGATGTCTGGCCTGGAGGCCTCATGGTCTTACAAAGTAGAATGTGCCAGAGGCTTTTCTGACAGGTAAACTATGTGAAAGCAGTTTGCTAGGTGTTTGCTGGGTGTTTCCTCCATGAAGCCACTGGGTTGGTATGAACTTCTAACCTTAAGTTAGCATGTAATTTCCAACTGCTTGTACAACTCTGGCTCCCACTAAAGTTTGATAGGAACATAATGAAACAAAGTAAGAAGCAATAAGGCAAAATTAAGGAGTACATAAATTGTACAGAGACAGACTTTAATATTTCAAGTATAATGAACTGACCAGATTATAAAACTCACTTTCTTAAAAAAAAAAAAAAAAATCACTTTGAGATTTTTCTCCTTATTGAAGAAATACTATTAAGTCTAAAATAAAATTACTTCCAAGTCTCAGGTTTGAAATAACAGGTTTCTGAGGGCTAAAGTTCCACTTTTAGGGATACTTAAGTTTCAGATAAACACGAAATACCTAAATACAGAGGTTTAAGAGTTTATATGTGCTAAGAAATGTAAATCCAGTGTAGTCACTACTCTGGTCTTATATAATCCTGGACATATTAGGCTATGCAGTTAAGTTTTGTCACTCTGATCAATTCAACTTTTAGTTATTTCAATAAATATATGCAAATAAAAAGTTATACAAACTATGGTTTTCTAAGAAACTTACATTTCAAATCTTACTTCCAAAAATAATATTTAAATACTTGGTAATGTTACCTGAATTTCTCAATAATATTATTCTACTTCGACTCAAAACTAAAGTGACCAGATTTTAACATTGGTAAAGCGGGACACCATTGACCGGGCCGGGGGGTGGGGGGATGGGGTAGGGTGGGTATATTCCCTTCCCATTCTCCCACCATTCCCTAGCTTGTCATGCATTCTTTCCAAAAATCAGAACTTTTTTAAAAACGCCACAGGAAAATTTGTTTGAAATCGGGACTGTCCCTCCAAAAGCAGAACATCTGATCACTTTACTTAAAACCCAAGATATTTTTGCCATGCTTATATTCCCTAGACCCATACGCTGTCAAGGGAGCCCTGGATTCATTGTCAAGTAAGCACTGATTGGATGGTTAACCTCAAGGTGTCGTTCCAAACTACCACAGAAAGGAGGAGGCTGTCCGCTCCCCTAAAATATCACAGCCTTGAAACTTCTTAGGTCAACATGAGTCATAATCAACTTGATGGCAGGGGCTTACACCCTGTCAGAAACACTAAGGAGTTCCACTATACTGACCCACAGGGTTGCTATGCGTCAGAATCAACTCAAGGGCAGTGTAGTGGATCAATCCTGGCAGTAGTAAACATCTACTGAGCAGTGACTTCCCAAGGCTGTACACGCCTGTAGGAGCAGAAAGCCTCATCCTGCTCCCTGAGGGCCATGAGAACTCCTGAGTTTCTTGACAATTCAAGTGTTTGTTATTACAGAAATTTTTCATTTGGTAGGAATAATGTATAACCTAATAGTGTCAAGTCTGAGGTAAATCCTGTCTTTACTACTCACTAAATGTCTATTTTTAGTCAAGTTCCTAAACGTCTCCATGCTCCACTCTCCTTTGTAATAGTTCCCACCTGTAGATTATTTGCGGTTCTAGAACAGAAAGTGCTTACAATAGTATCTGGTATGTAATTTTCACACATCACAAATGAAAAAGGAAATTTACTTACCATCAATCATTCTTACACTTTTACTGCCTACCACAAGGTTGACTGACAATGTGTTGAAAGAACAAACAATGCATTCCTTTTATAGTACTAATATATAATTTTATAGTGATAAACTTTTCCCTAAAGGGAACTCTCCCAAGATGTTTCATCTTTCCATCCTTTCAGCAAATGTATCCTTTACATAGTCTTGAGTACAGACATAACCCTGGTCTCAAATTATTTACTGTTCCTAGTAATCAACTATTATAGTAAGAAAATGTATAGAAGCCATTACTTAACAAAGACAGTGTGTTTTAAAAATAAAGCCTATGCTTATTCTCCATACAATTATCATAGTATACTTTAAGAATAACAAGGACTTTGGAAAATAAGTCAAATTAAGTCACTCAGAAAGGGTAACGAATACAGGAGAGAAGATAAAATAAGGAAGTATAGCATTTGTTTAACATTTGTGTAGCATTTCTGAATCCAAATGAAGCAGAATAATATTTCAAAAGGTAATAGCAGAGATATTTCAGAATCAACATCAAACATTATGGATTCAAATAACAAGCCTCAAGCAAGGTAATAAAGAAATTGACATCAAGAAATAGGTTAGCCAAATTGAAAACCAAAGAGAAAAAGAAAATCATAATAGCAACCAAAGATAATCTTTAAAGCAGTAAGTCAAATCCAAATCTATCAATAGTTATAAAGAACTAAATATTCCAGAGAAACACCAAAGACTGTCATACTGTTTTTTTAAAGCCATTTCTATGCCACTTTCAAGAGATAACCGAAATGAAATATAAAATGGATGAAGTAAAAATGGTTAAAAACTGAATACAGTACACGTGAGGTCTTCCGAAAGTTCATGGAAATATTATAAAAAAGTTAGGCGACTCTGCTTTGTCTTCCTGCTGACAAGACACACGGAGCTGGCCGATGGAGCCAGAGCCCCGGAACTGGAGGAGCCATGTGGAGACCCCTGCCAGTGCTAAGATACTTCCACTGCCACTGGATCCACAGACTTTCCACCCACTGGCCTTTACAGACTGATAACGGACATATGGGCTAGTTACAGACTTAAGGACTTGATCTGAACTGGGCTATAATTTTTTTAAATAAACAATTGCTCTTTATATAAAGTTCTTATTAAAAAAAGAAAGAAAAAGTTATGCATGGATCTCACTTTTGCAGGGAGGAGTGGTACCAAAATAACTCATACAACTATCCTTTGAGGCACTAAGAAGGGTAACACATTAGGTTTTTTTGGAGGGGGAAGCCCCTCTCAAAACAACAAATTCTGCTAAAATTGATGCAAAAATTTGTAGTGATGCTTGAGTAGAAGAATGGTGAAACCTTCAATGTTTTATAATGACTATAATGCTAATTTATGAAGACAGTGCTACAAAGAAGTCAGCAGCTTACAAATAGAAGGCTTAAGTGATGAGACATGCTGAAGATGAAGTCTGCAGCAACAGGCCATGCAAACCAAGGAAACAATCTTGTACATGCCCTAATTGAAAAAATACTCAAGCTCACTGCCCTGGAGTCAATTCTGACTCATGGTGACCCTAAAGGCCAAAGCAGAATTGCCTCTGTGTTTCCAAGACTAAGTCCTTGCAGAAATAGAAAGCTTCATCTTTCTCCCTTGAGCAGCTGGCTGTTTCAAATTGATCTAATTGAAGAGAACCCCAAACTAATAGCCAACATGACCATCATCACAATAGGGTCAGCTTACACAAAAGCTTACACTTTTCTGACTGAAAAACTAAAGCTGAGTGAAGTTTCTCCTCAATATGTACTAAAATTGTTGGGCCCAGGTAAACTGCAGGAAAGTGCAGATTCCAATGGAAAATTTAAATGTGTGGCAACAAAATCTTAAGGCATTTCTTTGAATAACTGTCAACAGATGAAAAATGGCTTACTTTACTAGTAATATCCTGACGATAATACACAAAGAAATAGGCACCAAAAAGTTTAAGTGGGCCAGTCAAATCAAAAGCCAATCAATCAAAATCAAAGTCGTGGCAACAGACTAATGGGATGCTCAAGGTTATTTTGCTTGTTGACTTTCCAGAGTGCCAAAGATCAGTGACTTATACTATTAGGAGATTAACTAGAGAAAAATAATCCAAGTTTTAGCAGAAAAATGCCCAGAAAAACTTCACCAGCATTCCTTTCTACCATGACAATATACCTCCAAGCATTTCAAAAAGAAATCATTAGGCATCCCAACTTACAATCCTGATTTGGATTAAACTTTAGAAAATGTTTAAAGCGCACCCATTTGTTTTCAGTTAATAATGCACTGGCATAAATTCCCAGCAGTCTCAGTTCTTTAGAAATTGTCTAAATGGCTGGGATCACTGTTTAAAAAAGTGTTTTGACCTAGATAGTACCTATGTTGAAAAAGTTTGTATTTTTATTTCATTCCATTTGGCCACAAAAGAAAACTTTATTATCATTAGAGTCAGCATCCAGAAATGAAAGAAATAAGGAGGATGTTAACAGATAAAATAAATTACATTCAGCTTAGGAGGGCTATTAGGGTAGGGGTTCAGGAGAGCGATTATAATTAAAAATAAAGGTTTCAGAAAGTCAAGTAGAGGAGTTTAGACTTGGTGGTCAGGGATGTATATAATCATTAAAAAAAATCCTAACAACACTATATTATATTAAGTGACAGAGCAAAAGTAGAACTGACTAGAGTATTATTATAGGAGTAAATGGTATCTATCATCTAGAACAGGGGTCCTCAAACTATGGCCTGCGGGCCACATGCGGCCCACTGAGGACATTTAACTCGCCGCTGGGTGTTTTTGCCTGTCCTGCTTAGCAGCCGACTCATCCTGGGCCCAGAGTCAATTTGTTCTGTTTTTTTTTTTTTTTAAACTATAGTCCGGTCTTCCAGGCGTCTGAGGGACAGTGAACGGGCCCCAATCTAAAAAGTTTGAGGACCCCTGAGGAGTGGAGTATATGACCAGAAGCAGGAGAATTAGTAATCCAAGCAAGACAAGAATTGAGACAAAGAGTGTTTAACAGAGGTAAAATTATTGATTTTGATGGCACTTCAACCTGCACTAGTTTTTCTTTGAAAATGTAAATGCAAGAAAACAAACCACATTGAGAAAAACAAAACTTTCTTTGTGCTCCCATTATCTTAACAAATCTGAATTATGGCACTGTTACGAAGTCAATCTTAATAATATACATTTTAGTAAATTATTTTTGTTAAAAGTGAAACAATAAACTAGTCTGTAAAGTACAGTGTGCAAAACATGTAACACAATTTCATGACTTCTTCTCTATTAATAATAGTAAAGTAAAATGGAATCTTGTAGTTTAACAGTTGACTTTTTGAATGTACACACTACTATGAAATCCTAGGATCTCAATATACATTTTTGGTTACTTTTAAAAACCTTGTTTACCAGAGGATATCAAGTAGGTAATGAATTCAAACAACTCACCAATGCTAGGTGGACTGCCATAGTTAACTGGTGACTCAGGGGGTCTTCCACAATGCAATGCAGCCAGAGCTGAACCTTTCCAAACAACATGCTTGCAGCCTATTAAACATACATATTTTTATGCATACAAAAATAGGATACAAATATATACACACACAAAGATAAAAGAGGACATATAAATACTCTTGACAAGTTTTCATACTTTTGTTTGTGCGTAGCAAGGACTGTCTTCCAGCTCCTAATAAAGTTTGTACTCCAGGAACACTTTGAGGAATTTCTTGTTCAAGAAGAGGTCCAAGTCGATGACATATTTGCAGCAAGTGATCAGGTGCCAAGTGTCTATAATACTTCACCTATTATATGAAAGACAAATACAAATGTGCTTACTAAATATTTTACATTACCTACAACTTCAAAGAGTTCGCATCTAAAAGTAAATAAAATTTAGTTTAAAAATAGTCATTTTTCTAACAGAATCCAGACTTACTGGGACCTGTAGCCCCTGAAGCACTCTAAGGCTATGGCTCAGAATGAGACTTTAAAGCTTGAATTGAAGTCATTCCCTGATAGTTCTAGCCAACTTTAAATTGCTTAAATAAAACAGTAGAGATTATCACCCAGAAATCTATCTCTTGGTAAAAATTGCCTTTATAAGACCAAATGGTAAACACCTATTTTAAAGCATAGATAAGATTGGTGATAAGAGATTTAAGCTAATGGGAGTGAACAACTAAAACAGATGTAGCAAGAATGTTTACTCAATGTGAAGAATATAAGCAATGACACTGTTCTTTATTAAATCTAGAAACTCTTGAATAGGAGTATTTTTGTTATCTATTTTTAACAAAAATATAACAAAGTATTACATTAAAAAATAAGAAATGTATGTATAGTAATTTAGCCCATTAGTCAGCATTTCCTTTTATTTGGGGCAAAGTTCTTATTTTTTCTATAAAACCACTTGACTCAGAATAAAATAGTTATCATTTAAGCCAAATGGACGAGAAAAGAGATAAAAAACCAACATAACATAAATGTTTCAAGTTATAAATAAAGCAGATGTTGTCAATGGAAATAGCCACAAAAATGTACAACCCAAATTGGCATATTTTCATTAAAGTTATAATTTTCAAAATGTTTTAAAAAATTTATAGGACTATAAAGTGCTCTGTGCCTTAGGTATTATAAAATATAACTTTAGAATTAAAAATTCAAAAACTTAATAGTTGTTATCCATTACAAAACTAAAAGCACTTAACACATTGCGGATGGATCCTAAATTTACTCATGTTTATGGTTTACTGCAAAAAAACTATCCATTTATGGTTTTATGCAAAAAACAAACAGCTGAAACACTTGTTAAGTTGGTAAAAAAAATATATCCAGTCTTTAATATGCTTAACTAATTACCAGAAATATCAAATATTGTAAAGATCAAAGTAAAATTCTACATGTTGATTTAACCTATCTGGTTTAGAAATTAATCTGTTAAAAAGTTTGTGTGCTTTTGGAACAACTTCAAAACACTACTTATTGACATCAGCTTGAAATCATGATATGAAAGGCTAGTGTTTTTATTATTCCTTAGTTTTATTGATAAAAATTAGCACAAGTAGGTTAAAAGTATACCATATATACTCATGGGTAAGCCAAGTTTTTCAGCACATTTTTAATACAGTTTTTGTGGTAAAATTAGGTGCTTCAGCTGACATTCAAGTATATACGGTATATTATCATTGAGGCACCACGTTACCAAAAAACTTCCACTATAATACTCAAATATTCGAGGTCAGTAGTTCTCAAAAGTATTATCTAGGACCCTCTCTGGGTTTCTGAGATTAAAATATGTCTTGTTCTTTTTGTTAGGTGTCATCGAGCCAGATCTTATTTTTAATAACTATGTTAAACAGAATAAGACACCACTCAGTTCTGAATCATCCTCACATTCCTTTGAGCTTACAAACTGTAAGCTTTTCTTTTTTCACCACATGACATTGGGCATCAAAATAGGCTGAATGCAGAGGCAGGTCAGAGACATTAAAAATATATGTATACCTGTAAGACAATGTTTTTTGAATGCTTTTAGGAATCAACGTTACATTACATGCATGAATATAATACATTTTTAATCATGTAGAGGAAAATTTTAATAGCTCACAATTCTACAAACAGAAACTCTTTTGGGATTCTGTAATAATGTTTATTAGCATAAAGACCTAACCAAAAAGTTTGAGAATTACTAATCCAACTTCACTCAAAATAGGTTAATTTTAGTATGAATTCCTTATAATATGATCTGAGTAAAAGTAGAGGGACTAAATCATTTCACATGTCACGACATCTGACAGAAGCTGTTATATTAAGACCTGTAAAAGAACATAAATAATGAGGTGGCCTAGCCAGGATCCTCTTCTCCAAATTGACGTAAAAGTACTAGACCTCTTGGCATCCGGTCTTTAAAATCATGAAAACCTGTACAATAGTCAAATTGCCAGTTTACCTGTTATATCTCAAGAAGTCAGGGAATTAGACCCTGTTCACCTTGATATAGCCCAACGAGTCAATTCTGACTCATAGTGCCCCTGCAGGACAGAGTAGAATTCCATGGCACTAGATATACAGTACTTAAACAGTTTAATAAGTTATTTACAAAAATGACAAAATATGGAGAAACTGACTTCTCCACTACTCAAAATAAACAAAATCTTTTCTATCTCCCAGCAAATAAAAGAGATGCAGCAAATTTTTTTCTCCTCTAATTGATGGGGTCTAATTCTTTATCCCAATGGTTTTAAAACAATGGTTTTAAAACAGAATTCCAGACAAAACAGATAAATGTATCAGCAATCTAAAAGTGCTTAAAGCAAGGGAGAGAGGCCTGAGATCAGAGAGACTTGAATGATTGAGAAAAGGCCATTCTGCTCAGAGAATTGTAAACCTGAGTTGTTCTTGATCCTTAATTGTAACCAGTTAATTCTCTTAGTAAATCCCACAACTTTTCACCGTGGTATGTGGTTGTGAGTGGTCATTTCATGTATTGTCAAATCCAGATGGCTAGGCAAAGAGTACATGGGAGGGGCAGTTAGTGTAAAAGTTATTAAAAAGGTTGGTGAGCAGATACACCTGTCCTCAAAGGCATAGGAGTCAGCCTTTGGGCATAGGGGCTGCTGCTCTTTATCTTGAACTCCTCCCACCTTGTAAAGTTATGAAAAAGAGGTCTAAGGCTTCCACCACATCACTTTTACTCATGCTCACAGCAATCCCTAAAGCATTTCTAGGAAAAGTGGTCGAAATAACATTTTATTAACAATATTATCCTTTCCCCCTAAGATTTTGAGTCTTATACAAAAGATGTCTTAGTATACTTCACATAAAGAAAATATAAAACTGTTTACCCACCCATCAAATCTATAAATCTACTTATTAACAGCTGTGCCTATTCTCATTACAATAGTTCCCTACTTACATGACTATCTGTGCTTTGACTACAACTTTCTACCCAGAAATCTGCATTTCCCTTACAACTAGCATTTCTCATCTAACAGTCTACATTTAAATATACTTGTTTCCGCCTTAGGAAAAATATAAAATTTTGCCAAACTCCCAACTCCTTCCCTTAAACCCTTCAGCTAACACCTTTCTCTTCAGAAGGAATTCTCTTAAAGAATGGTCCTTAGTCTCAGTTCATTTACCATCCTCTCCTCAAATTACTTCAATCTATCTCAACCTTTGAGTCCACATAATAAAGATCTTATGTTAACGAAGTCTTAAATATTGATAAATGGAGTGAGCATTTTAAAAGTCTGTATCTTCATATATCAATTATTTTCAAACCTGTTGAGTACTCCTCTCCATTGCCAACCACCTTCACAATTCTTGACTTTTGAGACACTCCCTGGTTTTTCTCCACAGGAATCTCTGCCTTTTTCCTTTATAGGATTACCCTCTTCTACCTCACCCAGTGATTCTCAACCTTCCTATTGCACTATTGCACAACCTTTAATACAGTTCTTCATGTTGTGGTCACACCCCCTCTTCCCCCCATAAAATTATTTTTGTTGCTACTTCATAACTAATTTTACTACTGTTATGAATCAGGCTACCCCAATGAAAGAGTTGACCCCTCCCCCCCTCAAAGGGGTCACAACCCACAGGTTGAGAACCAATGACTAGCCATTAAGGTCCCAAGTCCCAGGGCTCAAATTTATAACCCCATCTCTTCTCACTCACTCTATATCCTGCTTGGACAACCTTCTCCATATCCATGTTTTCAATTAGAACTGTATGCCAATAACCCACAAAATTATTGTATCATACTCTAAAGACTTGCATAAACGTACTTTAACAGATCTCTCATCAGCGTCCCAAAGCTTTCTCAAATCCAACATGTACAAGCCTAAACTCACGATTCTCATGCCACAATCCCCCCCAAATTTCCAGGGTCTAGAGAATCTGAAAAGCCAGAAACCCAGGAGTTTTGTTTTTAACACTGCCAAACTCCAATATCCAAGCAAAGTCCAACTGATTTTCCTTCCGCTCCTCAATCCATTTCCAAAGAACTCAAGTTCAAATCATCGTCACAGTAGTCTGACTTTCCCACTTATCTGATAAAATCTCCTTGCCTTAAAACACTTCAGAGGCTCCTCTATATCTTTGGATAGAGACAAAACCTTAACATGGTCAAAACCCATTTCTGTCAAAGTTAATCCAACCTCTAAGGACCCTTCCTATGTGACAAAGATTGGACATATCCCAGTTTCCAAAGCTGTAATCTTTAAGGAACAGACTACTGTCTCCCAAAGAGCAACTGGTGGATTCAAATCCTCCACTTTCTAGCTAGTATTCAAGTGCTTAACCATTTTAACAACCAGGATTTCAGATCTATTCTCCACTATAACTTTGTGGGAGTTTTCCTGTTTTCTACACAAACTTAGTTGCATCCTCTCTAAAGTTTCCTTTAAGTTTTGATTATAAGTTTTGATTATACATTCACGTGGATAATGACTGAATGTATTCGTCCTTATTTCATCATAAGTTATAACAGTGGTTCTCAACCCATGGGTCGCAACCCCTGGGACAAACCACCCTTTCACAGGGGTCGCCTGATTCAAACAGTAGCAAAATTAGTTATGAAGTAGCAACAAAAGTAGTTTTTTAAAATCATTTATTGGGGACTCCTACAATTCTTATCAAAATCCATACATTGTAAAGCACATATATACATTTGCAATGAAAACAATCTTAATTGGGGGGTCACCACAAGATGAACTCTATTAAAGGGTTGGGACATTGGGAAGGTTGAGAACCACTGTTGGTAGAAAAGGGACCATGTATCTTTCCCACGAGTCCCGGTTGCTCTTGAGTGCCATCAGCGAATTCCAACTCACAGCGACCCCACAGGAGGGCTGAACTGGCACACGAGGGTTCCTACGTAATAATCTTTGCAGGGGAAGATGAAAGGTTTCTTTTCCCTAGGACCACCAACCGTTCAGTTAGCAGACAAGCCCTTACACCATTGTGCAACTAGGGATCCTTCACAAACATAGCTGACGTCAAATATTTATAAGATAAACTCTTTCCTATTGTTTTTTCCTAAACATCATTTTTCAAAATATTAATTAGTATTGAAAATGGGGTAAATATCAAAGAAAAACTTTTTAATTTAGATACCGTATATACTTGAGTATAAGCCAACTCAAATATCAGCCAAGGCACCTAATTTTACCACAAAAACGGCATTAAAAATGTGCTGAAAAACGGGCTGAGCCCCGGTGGCATAGTGGTTGTGCGCGGGACTGCAGCCCACTGGGACGGAGGTTCAATTCCAGCAGTAGGACTGAGCCTCCTACTCCCACCACCGGAGAGCAGTGATGCCCCAAAATTAAAAAAAAAAAAAAAAAGAAAAAAAATGTGCTGAAAAACTTGGCCTATACACAAGTATATACAGTAGTTCATTTTTGGCCATGAAAACTAAAATGTAACCAACTCATCAATTTCAAGAGTAGGATTTAATTTTACTATTATAGTTTCCTCATATAGAAACAAAGTTGACTACTCTGTGTCAACTATTCATTCATCGCAGCTATTCTTTACCAGCAAACAGACATGTATTATTCTTATTTCACAGGTAAGGAAAATTGTATGGCACGGTTTGCACAGTTTTAGAAAGTTAGAAAGTAGGAAAAGTTAGAAAGTAGGAAAAAAGGTGTCCAAACTCAGGCCTCCTGGTCTGTTTTCTATTATTTTTATTATGGTTCCATCTCAGAACTTTGAAATTTCCTCATACTGTTACACTGGTTTGATGGTACTTTTCAAGTTAAATTGGCTATGACTTTTATGTTTACAAACATATTATAATAAAATTAAATAGAAGTATATTATCAAAATCAATATTGGTAGTCTACTCTTAGAATTAACTGTGCATAAGCATATCTGAAGGATGTCTTAAGAATTAAGTCAACCATTAAGAATTCAGATATCTGTATTATAAAAAAATTAATTGGCATGAATTTTTCATTTGAAAAAACCTTAACACTATTCTTCCAAATTTTATTCAACACTATATTTTAGTAAAAGAAAATTTAGAAATAAAGTTACTATGAACAGGAAAGTAGATGCTTTATATTAATTTTTACTCATAAAAATTAATTCAAGGGCTTAGCCCCGGTGGCGTAGTGGTTGTGCGCGGGACTGCGGCCCACTGGGACGGAGGTTCAATTCCAGCAGTGGAGCTGGGCCTCCTACTCCCACCACTGGAGAGCAGTGATGCCCCCCCCCAAAAAAAATTAATTCAAAGTGCAATGAACAGATACTAGTTTCACTTTTATGCTATTCCAGTTTCAAGTTCAGTGCTTAACACTATACAATGACAACAAAGTCATTTCAGATAGTGCATGTTTTACCAAGGAGCTCTACAGGACACCCCCCCACACACACCTATTAAACAACAAACAACCCCATTTTCCTAGCACTTATTCCATAACCTCTTCCAAAACCGGTTATTTGTCTTTTCTCAGTCTATAATAGAGACCAAATGGACTACAACAACCTAACCAGAGGCTATTCTGTATTCTATATATCCTTCATCTGCAGGTTACTAATACCCATACAGCCACCTTTTAAACAAAGGTTATAGAGACTATAAGCTAGAACTTACACCACAAATATTTAAGAGTTCAAACTTAAAGCACTAGTTCTACTATAATGTGTTGTCACCTAAATTTTCCTCATTCAAAACTTTTCTTCAATCCTTTATCAATCATCCCTTTTCATGAGCCCACGCTTATGTGAGAAAATTAACTAAAGATAGCCTGATCCTTGACTAACATCCTTTTCTATAGTAATTCAAGGTTCTCACACTTACACAACTCAATGGCAATCATAATTGTTTTGCTTTTCCAATTCCCTTGAAATGCTTAAATATCACAAAAAGGGGATTATCATTTCTCTAGTCTTTCACAAAAACTTACTCTATACATTCCAAACATCCAATACATATTCTCTTCCCAAGTAATTCATTATTTTCATTTTTTACCAACAATGGTTCTGAAAAACAAACTAATAAAAACAAAATCTTTACATACTAAAAACGCATTTCTAAAAATTTTAGTTGTATTATTACATAATAGCCTTGATCACTTTTAGATAGAATTACAAAAGCAAATAAAATAGGTATTTAAAAAAAACTAAGAAATGTTTTTTTCAAATACACTCACAACAAATTTTGCTCCAATTAAAAGTACATTAAAACACTAGTAACATTAAATGGTTCTATGCAGTATTTTTCCTATTACTTAACTATAAGCCTCTTTGTTCACTTAGCATTAAAACTTTTTTCCATGAATTCTGAAATTTATAAGTAAACCACTTGTAAGAATGAAACTAAATCTGTTAGTTTTCCAAGTTAAGCTATGAAGAAACAATTGCATAGTAAAGTGGTAGATAACCACAAAATCTGGGAAAGGAAATAGCTATAGAAGGCAAGAAAAGGCACATACAGATAAAAGTAAAGACTAATAAATTCTGAATGGATTAAAAAAAATTGGCATGGATAGATTAATTTAACCTATCACTAAATGAATGATTAATTCAACAAAAATCTTTTTTGCACATGTGTCTTTAGATAGACTGAAAACAGAACATCTCCCCTTCAAAAAATGTTCAAGGAGAAAAAGTATTGTAATGGTTCTTGCACAAATGTCTGTACCAGCGTCAAATACAATAGCTAAACTCCTTGTATTTATTTCAAAATGCCATCCATCACTACCAAAAGAAAAAGCTTCAAATACCCTCTGGTCATTTTAGAATAGTTCAATACCCACTTAATTTTTTTAAAGTCATAATATCGCTATAGACAGTTATTTCTGCAATTTATTAAAAATGATTTACTTTTGCTACATACTGTACTTTTTTCTTTTTAATACTTGTTTCATTCTTCAATCTTTAAAGTAGTATGCTAATATCAAGTTTTAAAAACAATGTTTTTATATTGCAGTTGATACATTAAGAAAATTATGCACATACTACTTCTAAAATAAAAATGAGTTTAAAGCATAAAAATCTTTAAATGTAACTTTATCGGAGTATAAGAAACAACTTTTATTACCACAATTGATAATAATAAATACATAATAAATAAATACATAAAAATAAAGTTCTGGTAATAATAAATCCAAACTCATGTAATATTTAATATGCCACTAGTTACTACCCACAGAATCTCACGAAGAATGAGCCAATATTAATTCTTTTTACAGATTGGGAAACAGGTCTGCCTGACAGATGAGTAATTTTCTGTCCCATAACAATCATATAAAAGACCTATTATACGTAATTGCAGAGAAATGCAACTTCCCTCTTATGATAATAACTTTACAATTATTCAAGAGTATTAAAAATCTCTAGGGAGGGAAATGCTTCAAAAAAGTCGATTTAACAGTATTTATGTATCACCAGAAAATTTGCATACCTAATAAAGAATTATTATAAACCAAAAACCATACTCACTCCCAAGTCCACTTTGTATCTTATAAGACTGCCTCCATGGCTTTCTAAAACAATTCCTCTGTAAAAGCTTAGAAAGTCTCATCTTTCTCCCTCAGAGCAGTTGGTGGATTCAAACTGCTGATCTTTTAGTTAGCAACCCAACTCATAACCAATAGGTTAATGGTTGTAGGATATCAAAATCCTATTTTAGAAACTATCAAAGAAAAGCTTACAATTTCAGATTCTCTACAAAAACACCAAATACACCCACACATTTACTTCATAAAAAGAAAACAAAAAAAATGGTATGTTACAGTTAAGTCTTGAAAAATACCAAACTATCTTTGATGTAGAATGGAAACCGCTGGTTCAAACAGAATTAAAATTATTTTCCAACAGTAATTTGTGTCCTATTATACCTATTTATAGGTATGAAAACTAATATACCTAATTTGTAGAAATGTATTGCTAAGATACAGATATAAATCCAATTCCTGGACTTGCCTTGAATTTCATACCATAAATAATGTAAGAAAATTTATATGTAAGCCACACTTTATAGATAAGCCACATTTAAAACTATACTAATTAGTTACAAAGAAAAAAAAAGCATTCAACATTGTGGATGGTATCTCAAAAATCTACCTTTACAATGGGAATTTATGTGCAGAAAGTTGTCTCCAGTTCTAGGTTTATTTTAGAAGTTTCAATGTCAAGAATCAAGTAAAGTTGTGCTCCTGGAAACCTTGTATTGCTACTACTTCAGTTAAAAATCATATTTTCAAATTAGAAGAACTCGTATTTTATGAATGGCAAACTGCGGCCCAGAAATATTCTATGACTTACTCAAGTACAGACAAGCCAACTTTCTGCAAGTCTGACTATAACTCACATTTGATACAATCATTTTACTTCAATAGTAAGATTTCAGTAAGTGGGATAGACTTTAGAAAAAAATAAGTACTACTACTATATAGTAGTAGTACTTATTTTTTATATAATTTATATAACTGTAACTTAAACTATCATTTTAACCAATGAGCAAAACATGAATTTAACTCCAAAATTAAATGACTTAAAAGAAGTGCAACTCAAATGTCCCACACCTGGTAAAAATGCTAAAAATATTTTGCCTACAAATCTCATAAATATGCACTCACCACTAATTAAAAGTTGTAACTGAAAAGCCAGGCTTTAATAAGGTAATGAGTTTCACTATTCAAACTGAGAAAGAACTAAAAAATAGGTGGTACCCCCACAAGTTTAAAGTTTGTCAAGGCTGGCACCACAAATTAAGAATCTTGATAAAAAACTTAAAAAAGGGAGGGGAGGGCATTGTTTTAAAGTAAACATTCTTAAAATATGGTAAAATATGCGCTAGAGCCAAAAAATTTTCACTCCCTACCAAATTCTATTCAGTTTATTAATAATGTCTTACATCTCAAGTTGATGAGTCATGTTTTGACATGTCTAAAGTAGAAATGGTCCTCAAATTATAAGCATTCTTTTTGTCAATCAAATTTTAAATATATTAATGTGACTACTCTTTTAAATATGTAAGCTTTTAAAACTACTTAAAATTCCACTTTCCTGCTTGGTCAGTCACTGTGATAATATCTGCAATCTAAGAACACAGGATAAACTGATGCCCACTTTTAAACACATACATACTTATAGGCTTTCTAAAAAAAATTTCTGCCCTATGAATTCTCATTTTAAAATATTGCTTAATTTATCAATAAATGTAGCAAAAGAAGAAAATCACTTTCAGTTAAGTAATACTAAAATCACACTCCTGCCAAACCTGAACAAAACTTTAAGTCACAGAATAAAGTAAGACATTACAGAATACTCTAGAAGAGGCCTTTTTCCTGATCATATAGACATAGAAACCTATTAAGCAAAAATGTGATTAAACAGCTAATGTTCCAAAATGTTTGAATCTCAATAAAACAACCAATAGCATTAAACCAAACACTAACAAACTTAAGTTATAGTTCGGACATGAAAGCACATCAACTGCCTTTTATCTAAAGCGGACAGAGCAAACACGCTGCAGAAATAGAAAATGAATCAAAGGACTGTGAAGCCTATTAAGAATCCTTAACTCTTTTGAGTATACTAACACAACTACTCTGGTAAAAAAGTAAAAACGTTGCAGCCCCCCCTCCCCCCCCAAAAAAAGTCTACTTCTGGGAAAGTAGGTTCATTTTGATAAATTAATGCACACAGATAAAGTCTTTATTGCATCTTAAGTCTAACAAAGACATTAATGGCATAAAATAACTGTTTATATTTGAAACAACTCTCAAAAGAAAATGAAAATCAAGATAGGCATCCCTATTAAACAGACAAAAGCAAGTACATTCGAACAAGAATTAGGCATTCCATAATGTGGTCAGGCTTAAAAAAAAACACTGAATACCACATCAAGAGTCAAGAAGAACACATTTGCAGTGACTCAGGGACTGCAAAGTTCTAAAAAGGATATGTTTTCTAAGATCAGTTTTTCAGATAGCAAGGAAGACTCAAATCTTGTCAAATATTTAGTCCTAAAAATAATTTCAGAAATCGCAGTTGGCTTCAAATTCCATTCATTCACTTTCCTTTAAGCATTGGATGCAATTATCCTTAATCACTAAACGAATACTAATGAAGTTGGAAATGAATCCAAAGACCCATCTCCATTATAGTGCCTAGACCTAAGTATCCTGCTTATTTCAACAGTTGTGAGGACTCATCAACAACCTACATGTAATCAGAAGAGAAGTAGACCTCAAAGTTAGGAAAAACACGCAAATTCACCTGCGAAAAGACATTTCAGCTGAAAGTTCTTACATCATTTCAGAAGCCCCGATGGTCAAAATTACCCTGGTAGTCTTAAGTACCTTAAAAGAGCGGTTGCCAATGTTTTACAGAAAGAAAAGCAATCCAGGTCAGATTTCAAATGCCTGGTTTTCCCCTGGTGTGGCTGCAGCGACTGGCCAACATGCGTATTCAGACAAACAACTTAAGACAGCTGAGATTTCTTTTTGGCAAATCGAGCCCCACCAGGCATCTTCTTTTTCCCACTCCGGAAATCGAACGGCACACGTCCATTCTTGAAAGCCCGCTTTCAGCGATCGCCCCTGAAGCCCACCCAATCAAAAGACCGCTATCTTTCCAGCTCCGCGCACATACCACCTTCTAAAACAGAAGAACTTTTACTTGCCACGTTCCGTGCCCCCGTCAGTACGCAGGGATTAAAAAAAAAAAAAAAAATCACAACTCTCCCACGGACTCCGATAATGGTTTTTCTCTTAAGCCAAACCCGTCACACAAGAATCCCCACTTCGAAGGCCCGGTGCAGAGCTCTGCTTTCAGGAGGTCTCCGACTTTCACACTGCGGCAGGTACGAGACGGGGGCAAGGCGTGCCGCCAGCCCCCTATCACCAGGCATCTGAAGGCATAGCCCAGCTCGGAGTTGTAAGGGTTTGAAAAAGCAAGATCGTCGCAAAGATGCGCGAGCGGAAAAAAAATATATTAATGTCCTGCCACGGTGCCACGGCAGGCGGGTAGCCTGCTAGCGAAATGCTAATGGCACTCCCGAGCAGTTAGTCACCCGCTATTGTGTGGGGCGGGAGAAAGCCGAGCCGGCCGCGCGTGCGGGCGGGCGGGCGGGCGAGCGCGTCTCCCTCCTCCCGCCGTCGCCGCCGCCGCGCGCGCGCCCGCCGCACGGATGCGCGCGCCGGCCCCTCCTCCTCCGGCCTTGCACTGCACAACACTCATGACGTATCTTTATTTCTAGCACATTAACAAAATACCCTAAATAAATTGTCTGCAGCCCCTGCGGCCCCGGGGTGCGGGACCCCCCACCCCCGGCCCCCGAAACCTCCGCGCCGGCCCCCCCAGCCCGCCCCGAGGCCTTTGGAGCTCTCACGTTCCAGGGCCAAGTTTTTGTCTCTGTAAAAAATTGCGGGAAATTCAATTTTTATTCGACTCGGGGAAAAGTTTCTTTGCTCCGCGCCGTGAATGTCTCACCAGATTCTGGTAGGTCCGGGGATGCTCCTTCCCGGTCCAGTCGGTGCGCCGGGGCAGCAGCTGCGGGGAGAGGGCGCCCCGTGAGCCCGGCCCCCGGCCCCCGCCGCCCGCCCGCTCCCCTCCCCCGCCCGCCCCGCGCCCCGCCGGGGACCCCGAGCCCCGCGCCCCGCGCCCCGGCGGCGGCGGCGGCGGCGGCGCAGCGGCCCAGGGGTGGCCCGCGGCGTGCGGGCGCGCCGGGCCGCCGCCGCCGCCCTTACCTCCTTCTCGGCCACCTCGCGGATCAGCACCTGCAACAACAAAGCGGGGAGAGCTAAGCCCCGCGCCCCGGGCCGCGGCCCCGCCGCCGCCGCCGCCGCCCTCCCCCACGCCCGCGAGAGGCGAGCGCCGGCCCAGCCCGCGCCGCGCGCCGCCGTACCTGAGCCGCCTGCTGACAGGGTCCATCTTCCAGGAACCGAGCGATGAGGAAGTAGAGCTCTGCGCGGGAGAGAGGGACGGGGACACACGAGCTGAGCGGCGGGGCGGCGGGGGGGGCGGGGGGACCGCGGGCGGAATCACCCGGTGCCAGCGGCCCGGGAGCCCCCCGACTTACCCGATCGCAGCTCCGAGAGGCCTTTCCTCTCACAAGACATGTTTATGGGTCACTTCAGGGCCGCTGGCGGGGCACCCCGCCGCCGAAGGGAAGCGGGGATGGTGCCGCCGCCTGCCCTATAGCTGTCACTGTGTGTTCACGAGCCGAGCCTCGGCTCCACCATTCAACCAACGGCGGCGGAGGCGGAGGAGGAGGAGGAAACAACAACTCTCAGGCAGCGGCTACAGACGCCGCCGTTGCGTCCGCCGCGGATCCCTCCGCCGCAGAAAAGAGTCCGCCGCTTTCGCGGCCCCGTCCTCAGCCCGCGCCCCCGCCCCCGGCGCAGAAAAAGGAGTGCCTGGGGCCTCTCACCTCCAACGTTCCCACACCCCGCGCGGCGCGACCCCGGCCCCCTCCTCCCCTGCAGAGGGTTCCATTTATTTATTTATTTCCAGTTGGGGAAGATGTCGGAGCTGGAGCTGCGGGTTGGCTGGAAGGTGCTTTCTCTGTGGAGGCCGATCGCGGGAGGGAGGGGGCAGGGGACGACTCCGCGGAGGGATCTGACGCACACGGAGCCGCAGCACAGGTTCTATTCAGCGGCGCTGGCTGGGGTTGAGATGGAAGTTAGTTTCTATGTAGCAGAAATAGGAAACAAATGAAGCAAAACTGCCCAAAGAGGAGAAATGCCCAGAGGCTGGGTCTCACTCTCACGCGCGCATACAGACACACACGCAGAGAGCACTCTCACGCTGGGCAAACTCGGGATCGCGCTACTGCCCGAGTTGAATGATAGTGTTTGGTTTCTGTCTCTTGCCATGTGCATGTGTATAAATGCTGCGGATTGGCATCTGTGTAAGTCTTGTCCTGCGTTATTTCTGCAGCTTATGCAAGTGTTGTGTAATTTATTGGAGTGTTGTATATTGCGATAGCGGTTCGAGCTGCTTTTTTGTTAAGGACTTGCATTTTGCAAGCCCATTATGTGCTGAAGCCACCTCTGCATATTTCTTTTATGACTTCCATTGCCTTAAGCGTGTAATTTAGATTTTTTAAAAAAATTATTATTACTGTTAAACGGGCAAAGCGAACTCCTGAATTGTACTTCAAATACTCTTTTCTGATTACAAAAAAAGGTTAAAAATGTCTATTTAGGGATTTGGGATTGAGGAACCTTAAAGCTTTTTTAAAATGTTTACCAAAAAGGGATAATGTAAATCTGAGGCAAAGAAAAGGACACGAAGCTAATATCTATTTCTTACTGAGCTGGAGGTAATTTAGTAGCAGATCGATAGTCTGCCGAAGGATATTGAAAGAGTATACTACCGTTTAGCAAAAGTGATTAGTGAATAAATAATTGAAATTATCTGTGTATCTTGCAGTTGACTTCGTCATGCTAATTAATGGCTTCTTATGTGAGGTGTAAACCATTCATGTTTACAGCTAATCAAAAGAAGACTTCTTGAAAACTGACAAAGAAAGAAAAAGAATTTTCATAAATTAATACAGTATGTAATTACTGATTTTAAATGCTAAATCTTACGTCTCTGTTTTGCTGATGGGATGGGAATAAGGGCCTTGTTTTCTTTAAAAAACGAATATGGGTGAAATTAATGGAAACAATGGAAAAGGCCATTTGTTGGAAAACAAGGACACCCAGTGATATTTATCTCCAAATGAGTTAAGTACTTCCAAAAAGATTTGGGAGTTCAAACATGTTTCGTTTTCCCCTGAAGGTCTGCATTTTAAGGAAATAAAGGTAGTCATTCTTTTGTTAACATTTAACAAAAGATTCCCCCTAACATTTTTGGATAGTAAACTGTAATTTATGGATCTGGTTTTAAAAGGTCATTTGCAGGAAAAGGAATCACAAGCTGTATTGTGGTTTTCTAGTGTTTCCTCAAGCCCTTAGACCTCCTGGCTCCTCACATTCCTAGTGGGAAATACTCCATTCAACTGCCTTGGGCTGCACAGAGAGGCTGCAAGGTGTGAGAGCTTATACCCAAACACCCAGAAATCATCAGACAATCAAGGAAGAAGAAAAGAAGCCTGAACCGCTTTGGGATAACAATATTAAAAGATTTCCTTTGTAAATGCAAAATAAAAATGAGAGGTTACTATGATTTATCTTAGACCTGCTAATTATCATGGAGTATCCTTAAAATACTGAAAATGTTTGCATTTTTTAAGACATGAATTCCTTTCTAACTAGTATAGGTAAAATAACCTCCTGCTAGGGTTTGAAATGATAGGCATTTTGTATGTCTTATGGCAACTGTATTTGTTTCTGTGGCCTATGCTCTCTGTTTCACCCAAACTTTGAAAAAAGTCTAATGCTCTTAGAATGTGGTATTTTACCATGATGTTCTTCAAATAAGCAGATTTGAGGAATCAAAGGCTGTATTTGGAATTTTCTAATTTTGAAAGGCCTATCCTAATCTCATTCTTACTGGTAACATGTTTTTTCTTTAAGAGAGCAGATAAACCAAATTATGATACAGAATTTAAAATTTGAGTAAAGCTTTCCAAAAGTGTACTGTGGGTGTTAATGTAAGTGTAAACGCTCATGATTAGCTCATTTAGGCTTTTCACTTAGAAGTCACTAAATAAAGCTTTTTCTTAAGTGTGCTCTTACTAGTTCTCTAAAAAAAGTGTGCTCTTACTAGTTCTCTTACTAGGTCTCTAAAAAAAATACCCAGAAAATTTCTAAGTTTTCTGAATATAATGTTCAGTGTTTAGAGTTACTTTTTCAAATATCTACTATGGAGTGAGTTTTAACGCTTGTCCTTGAAATCACTAATAATTGTCTCTCTATTTTAAGAAAATGCAGATTGCCTGCTTAGAATTAACATTTCCCTTCAGCCAAATTAACAATGAATGATAAGCTGAACTTAGTACTTAGCCCTTCAACTTCTTAATTTCTTTACTCGCATAAAGCACAGTTCTGAACTCTTGTATAGTGTTCAATAAGTTGTTTATTATCCACATGTATAAAGGAGGCCTGTACACATCACATAATAAGAAACCTTATCTATAAACTATACTTTTGTTCCCAAAGCAGTGACACTTGCGATTCTTTTCCCAGCTAACTTTGGCGTACAAAGATAGTTTAGATTCCATCCACATGCCTTTCTATTAGATTATTTTTAATGGATTAACTTTTTCATGAACTTCAAAAATGAAATGTAAATGTACAGAGGTTATGTCTTTTAATTAAAAGACTAACAAAAATAACAAAAGTTCCAAAGGAACAGCATATATTTTAAAATAATATGGTCCCTTTAGGAGAATAATAAACTATTCTTGAAATTTGAAACTTTCTAAAGTTCATCACTTAGCATCATATAAAGTAAAACATCTAATAATAACATTGAATCTTGACAGGCTAATATTCTAATAAAACAGACAAATGTTGCCACTCAGTACATTCTAGAACAAGGTAGGAGGGTGTATGTAAATAAATTCTACAACATTTATGAAACTTGGTGTATCTATTAGTATACTGAGTACACTTAACCAAAAAACTCAGCAAATAGACATTTCAAAATTACATGAAAACTTGACATGTTCCTTTTAGTAGTGAAAAAAGACAGAAAAATGGAAAGCACTCTTCAAAAAATACCATTTTTATAATCATCTGCCAGAATAATACAACACAACTCTCAAAAAGATCTTGTTCAACATCAGAGTTCTCCCCAGTATTGCATATTTCTATTTGTCCAGCTGACTTTGCACACAAATGCTTCTTCACAAAGTGCTAAAATACATCCTTTTTGAAGCACATAAGCTGATATATAATGGTCTGTATGAAAAAAATAAGGATAATCAATTTTACTAATCAGTGCATCATATAACCATGTTTTACTATCTCCCTTATATCTTGCTGGAAAACCTTTTAATTTAAATTAGAGCATGCTTCCTTGTAATCGGTAACAACAGGCTAGCTGGTCACCAATAAACATGTAATCCCTAATTTATTTGTTGTTAGTAATTTACTATTTTTTTTGCCAAGTTAAATCATCCCAGTAGTGTAGATTTGTCTTTTGTGTTTTTGTTTCGTTGTTGTTTAATATCTTAGATTTTACATGAGAAATGCACATCTTCATGGACTTAAGAGGGTTGGGTTTTTTTTTAATCACTTCATGAGTTAAAAGTACAATTACAAAGATTAAAGGAAAAAAACAATTTTAGAACATATTCCCCTAAGACTTGGAGCAACACAGTGGATGAAGCAGAAAAAGCTGTTCCAGATGGCAGGAAACGCAAAGGAGAAATCTGTAGGCATGTTCTATCACAGAAGATGTCTGATGGGCCTGGAGTGGGCTGCACTGAACAGAGAGCAAGGGAAGAAAAGATAAACTTGGGCAAGGAGGTTCTTAAAAATTCCTTCTGGTGGTGTTTTAAGTAAAAGTCCTTTTAAGAATGAACTTAAGGCAGGATGCCTTTACATATGACTGAATTAATAAATCATAAGAACCTCAAAGAAGAAAACTTATTTTTAGTTGTAAAAAATGAAAGGTTTGTTATATAACAATTTATGGAGGAATCGCTACATTATAGAAGATCCAAAAACAAGGATAAGCAGGTAGACATTGCTATTGAGGAAGAAGAATGGATATTTTGTAGAATGAGATTAGAACCTGGAGGGGCCCACAAGCAATATTTGAGAGTAAGGTCCAATTCAAAATTGATAATTACATTAGTCTTGCTTAAAATTATCTTTATAATAACATTTTTTCTGTATTTTTGAATTCCTACAGGTAGGGTTCCCTAATCATACAACTTAATATATTTGTTTTTCTTTTATGAGGATACTTAAGAAAGATCTCCTGGGTTATGCCTCTATCTCTTTATTCCTATTAGGTATATTCATAGAAATTTATTGAATTGATTAATTAACCTACCTGCCCAAACAAAGAATGAATTCTATTGTAATTTTAAATTTAGATAAATATTGATTGTACATAGATCTTTTCATTAAAATATGAATTCAGAATTAAAGAAAAACATTCTTTTGCACTCATTCATACTTTGATTTCAGTGCAGAAAAATATAAGTGCAGAAAAAGTTCTATCAACCGAAAGTAATTTATAGCAAAACTAAGTTGATTTTTTTCTTCTTTTTTGGGGGGGGAGGGGACATCACTGCCTCTTATGGCTGTGGGTGCTACACAGTGATGCTCCTGAGAGCAGCCGCTGAATTTCAACCACCAAGCCCTCGGGCCGCAGTCCCACACTCAACCACTTATGCCACCAGGTCTCAGCCCCACTAAGTTGGTTTTTAAATGGTTTATCCTGGTAGAAAAATTCATCTGTGCACTTATGGTAAACAGAGCTCAATAGAATGGGACATCAAACTGCAGGGCAACGACCTATGGGCTGCAGCCCAAGGTTAACCAGAACTCGCATAGACTCCTCAGACTAACAGTGTCCAGAGTGTTGCGTCATTGGGGAAATTGATGCCATCGGTGCAATCGCCTTTGAGCCCTGGGGGATGATTGACAATGATGTACTTTTTTGTTTATGTGGGTTTTTGTTTTCCTGCCTTTAGCTGATTTTTCGTTGTTTCTTTCTGTTTATTTGCTGGTTGGTGTTTTGGTGGTGCTAATGTAGTTGGTCCACTAGGGGTTCGCTTTTGTCATAAAATGACCAGCAAATAGACCTCAGTTGTGCATGTTCCATCAACGAACAGATGGATTTTGGGCTCCTACTTAACTCTAACCCCAGCACAAGAACAGTTAGTTCTGATAACATGACCATTGCCTTCCTGAAATGATCATGGGAGATAAGGCTGCTAGTGTAGTGAAGAGAGTAGATGGTGCCCGGCTATCAATCAGAATAGTGTCAAGGATCTTAAAGGCTTGTATTCAAACAAGCAGCCATCTAAGTGAGGAATCAACCAAGTCCACATGGAGGAAGCACACCAGCTTGTGTGGTCCAAAGATGACAATAACAAAGGACCTCGTGGCACACTGGTAGCACATCTGACTCCACATGACAATAACAAAATCCAAAGAATGATGAAGGGAAAACTATCAGAGTTCACATTGTAAACCCCCAATTTGTGGAAGCCTGTTGAGGACAGTGAGTGCCCCCAAATCTCCAGCAGACTATCTAGTCAGATTATACAATTGGCAGATGCCCTCTGGCCACAGGCAAATGTCTGGAACAGCCTTCCTATCAAATGTAGATCATTATAATCCTGATGATGCTAGATCAAACTTGATATTTGGCCAGTTGACCTCCCTCTAGAGCAGTGGTTCTCCATGTTCCTAATGCCCCAGCGGTTTCATACAGTTCCTCATGTGGTGACGCCCCAACCATAAAATTATTGTTGCTACTTCATAATTGTGATTTTGCCCCTGTTATGCATCAGGTGACTGCTGTGAAAGGGTTGTTGACACCCCCACCCCAAGGGGTCGTGACCCACAGGTTGAGAACCACTGCTCTAGAGTCTAGACCTCACCCACATAGGTGCAAGGATCCCTTGGTTGTTCCATGGCAAAAGTCCCTCCCCTAGCTTTTTAAATATTGATGGAGGTCTTTTCTTGCTTGCTTATTGTTGGTATTTTTAATCTTTATATTCCCATTATTTCATCTTTACCACCTCATTTCACTTCTGTGCTTTATTTTTCCCATTGGGTTTACCATCGCTGGAGCAGGAAGGAGGGGATGCATAGAGAGAACAAGGGTTTGTCGAGGATGGACGGGTTGGCGGCTGAGATGGAGCAAGCAAAGGATTTCAGGAGTAAACAAGGCAAGAGGGGGAGCGGGCGCTAGAAATGAATGTGATGAAGCAGCTCGTTTTAAAGGTGATTTAATCAAGGGACATGGGGAAAATGTTCTGAAACTGATTGTGATAATGATTGTTCAATCCTTGACATAATTGGACAAATGAATTTTATGATGTAGATATGTGCAAATGAAAGAAAAAAAAGAAAGCTAGTCGTCCCCCCCCCCCCCCCCCCCCAGAATACATGTGTGCTATTCCCTCTCAACAGTCACCAGGCATTATTAGGCAGCATCTTCCTCTTTCTCAAGAACATTTATAATTGATATCACATGGGAAGAAAGAAATATGCTGACTTTTTGTCACACCATCCCTCACCTCTCTGGTTTGCACATCACACTTGACACTTGTTTTTATCAATCAGTCTTCAGGTTTTTTGGATAAGGGTTTTATAAGATTTCCATCTTCTTGGATGCCTCACATTTTCAGGTTTTTGGATTGTTTCTTTTCTAAGATGTCTCTCTCAGTAAAATTTACCTTTCCTCCCATTACCAAAACTTTAGTCTCCAGAAGTAAACCAAATATGGGAAATAAGATGTGTAATTAATGGCAAGGTCTCATTTTGTATTTGAAGATACATGTAAGAGTTATAAAATAAAAAGATAAAAATAATCTTTACTTTTTAAACTTAGGATACTCCCATATTCAAATGTTCAACATTTCTTATTTTCATGTCTTCTTATGATACAGGAGACTAGAGAAATAATTTAGACAACTGATGTGACAAGGAGGGCAAAATGACGTTCCTTCTCATCTTTTCCCATAAGGAAATAACTTACAGCCTAGGCACAAGCATGTTCTTAGTAGAATGTAGATGCTCATTTTATGTGTTATGAATTGTTTCAACAGGTTTACCAGTGTTCAAGCTAAATATGACCTCCACGTTTTGTTGGACTACAGAAAAAATCTTTTTATAAGTTCCTTTTGAAATAATTCATGCAACTTTTATAAGAGAGGACAGGCAGGGGAGGGAGAGGGACAGAATGGGGAGCTGATAATCAGTGGCTCAAGGGGGAAGAGAATGCTTTGAAAATGAATGGCAAGAGGGGACGGGGAGGCCACAAAAAAAAATGATGGCATGTGGGCAATAGTTGGCATATTGGAGGAATGTATGGATTGTGATGAGATGTAGAGCATCCGATAAAAGTTTTTTTTTTTAAAAAACATTAACAAATCTATTTTGAGAAGAAGTATAGCCAGGATGCGCTTAGATGAGGAAATGGCAAAACTTTGCCTAAGGTACTTTTGACATTTTATCAAGCAGGATTAGTCCTTGAAGAAGAGCATTATGCCTGGGAAAGTAGGTCAGAAAAAAGAGAAAGACCTTTAACTAGGGTCCATCTGTAACAAGGGGCCCAAACATGACAGTGAATGTGAAGATGAACAAGACCAAACTAAGTTTCACTCTTCTATATAAGGTCCGCCATGGGTGGTAATGTGCTCCATGACACCTACCAACTACTAGTCTTTAGCAGCACTGGCTTCCGGTCTACAATAGGAACTATGGAGAGGTTTGATGAGAGAACGCAAGAAAACGCCTTGTTTAGTCAAAATTACTTGGAAAATATGCATACTAGAGTTAACGGCTGCTTTAAGTCTCTGAAATTTTTTATAATGTGTAGGGCATTTTTTTAAGATCATTTAAAAAATTACAAACATTATCATTCATTAAAAGTTTAGTTATTTTAAACAGATCTCTATGCTTCTACATCCTAATATTTGTATGCTAGAAACCAAATCAACATCATGGGAGAGTCATTTTTAGACATTTCATTATTATAAAAACAAAATATCAAGCATTCAAAACACACAGGGGATAGAATGATGAGCCTTCATATACTCACTCCTACACCAACAATGACCCAATCTTATTTTCCTTATTCTCTCCAATCCCCCCCCCCCACTTTTCTATTTGAGTATTTTAGCCGAAGTCTCAGATATCATATCATCACCCATATAAATAATTTGTTATAGAGTCTAAAAGGATATTTCTATCAAGAGTCAATATTTTATTAAATTATTTATTTAATTTTTTTACTACCTCATAGATTAAATATTTGCCAAGCCTCTCTAGCCCTAGGAATTTGTCAACTGGCAAGGTCATTACAACTGTTTATAAGAAGTTCTTTTAGGGTGAGCAACGTTATCTGCTAACAAATCGAGCAGATCGCTCAGGAGCTCAGCTTCAGAGTTGGTCTCTCCGTTCGTAGAATGGCATTATAGAAGATGCCTCATTGTCCTTCACCCACTCAACTTTACCCACTAGACTAAAGGAATCCCAAATTTGTATTCTATGGAAATATTTCATTTTCCAAATATGCCATTTTCTTTTCTCTTTCTTCCTTTTTTGGGGGTGGGGAGGCTTTCTGGCCTCTTCTTCCAGAATTCTCTTCTAATCTAACCAGTTCCCATACATTTTTCACAGCACAGTGCAATCACTGCCTCTTTGGAAAGCCAGTCTTTACATATCATCCACTAGCAAACAAATGCCTGGTTGTTAATCCTTTCTGCATCCAAAGTATCTTCTGTATGTCTCCACCGTAGCCCAGTATGCAGGCATAGCATTGATTTGTTTTATTCTGACTCATCAACTACATTGATGAGATTTTTTTTTTGTTTTATTAGTGATAGTTTTTAAATTTTAGATTTCTATATTTCTAAGATGCAGAACTATTCAGAATATATAAATGTGATTAATAAAACTCAAAGCTTACCCTTGGAAATATTTGTTACATAAGTTAAAAATATCTGGAGATAATATCAGTGTGTTTCCCCAATGATAATTTCACTTTGCCATCAATTCTTATAACTAATATACATATGAAATTATTAATCTTTCCATTGAAGGCTAAGAAACAAAATCTCTCTCTTTTTTTTTTTTTTACAAAATATATCTTATGTTTAAAAGACCCACCAGAATATCCTGTGACATTTGGATGCCAGCTCTGCTCTTGCAAAGCCAACATTACAGTATTATGAAATGCAAAATAAAATGATAGCATGATGGCGGGAGGAAAGTCACAGAATACCCAAGCAATGGCACAAAAGGGGGACTCGCCTGAAGTGATGTTATTGATATGCTAATGTGGTTGTTGGCGGCCATGGAGTTGCTTCCAGTTCCTGGTGACCTTCTGTGTAACAGAAGGAAACAGTCCCTGCTCCTAAGTGGTCCTTGCCACTGTGATGTCTGAGCCCAGCCTTGCAGCCACCGTGTCAACCCATCTTGTCCAGGGTCTTCCTCTATTTCGATGTCCCCCTACTTTACCAGACATGGTAAACACAGAACTGCCCCTCTGTGTTCCCGAGACTGTAAGTCTTTGTGCAAATAGAAAACTACGTCTTTTCCCCATGCACTTTCACACTTCTGACCATAGTGAGCTCTCTCCTGATAACGTGTCCACATGTAAGGTCAAGCTTCACCATCCTTGCGTCTAAGGAGTAGTCTGACTTGACTTCTTTCTTCCAACACATATTTGTTTGCTCTTTTGGTAGTCTGCAGGACTTTCAATATTTCTTTGTCAGCACCATAATTCAAATACATGAGTCCTTCTACGGTCTTCTTAACTCAGTGTCTGACTTTCGAGTACATATGAGGTGATTGACAATATATATCATGGCTTGGGTTAGGTGCCTCAAAGTACCATCCTTGTCACCTTTCTCTGCAACGTGTTTATTCCTGTCAGTTGGTCAAGTATCTGTCTCCCAAATTTCCTGGAATAGACAAATAAGTGCTTCAGGCACTTTATCAGCTTGCTGAAACATTTTTGGTATGCCATCAATTCCTTGAGCCTGGTTTTTGGCTAATGCTGTCAGTTCAGCTTGAACTTCTTCCTTCAGTACCATTAGTCCTTGATTATATGCCACCTGCTGAAACAGTGGGACACTGACTAATAGTTTTTGGTACCGTGACTCTGGGTATTCTTTCCATCTCTTTTGATGCTTCCTGCATTCAATATTTTACATACAGTATTATTCATTATTGCAACTCAAGACTTGATTTTGTTTCCCTGAGTTATTTCAGTTTAAAATACGTTAACCATTTCTTCCTTTTGGTTTTCTAACTCAAGGTCTTTGAATAGTTCATTAACATTTTTCTTTGTCTTCTTGAGCTGCCCTTAGAAATTTTCCGTTCAGCGCTTTGACATAATCATCTGTCCTATTTGCCTCAGCTGCTCTACTATGAAGGTCAAGTGTTCAGGGTCTCTTCCGACATCCACTTTGATCTGTCCTGTCTCCTTGCTGTTTTCCCTGAATGATGTTCTTGAGGTCTTCCCACGGCTTACCTGGCCTCCTGTCATTACTGTTCAAGGCAGCAAAGCTGATTCCTACATTTTTTCAAGATTCAGGTGGGTTAAAATCAAGGTTGTGCTTTGGTGCTCATGAACTGCTTTACTTTTCTTCAGCTTCAATGTGAACTAACATGGATTGATTTATGGTTTGTTCTACAGTCATTCTGCCATTTTTTTAGCTACGGATATTGTCTATTGTGGATATCGTCAAGAACTTCTATATTGTCTCTTCCCACAGATGCAATAAATTTGGTTTCTGTATATTTCATCTGGAGAAGTCCATGTGTATAGTCACTGTTTATTTTGTTGGTGGGGGGGGGGAATAAAAGGTGTTGCTATGAACAAGTTGTTAGTCATGAAATCCACCATGTGAACTTCAACTTCAGTTCCATCACAAAGACCATCTTGTCCACCTCCCATTGATTGCACAGGTCAGGTACACCCTAGTAATTAAAGTGATCTGTTTGGAGAATCTCAGCAAGATGGTAGATTAGACATATTGCTCAGACCCTCAACAACAAAGAAATGAACCAGATACAGATGACCATCTGGGAACCTTGAGCTTCAGAGGAAAAAAATAGAGAAGTGGATTCAATACCAGCTAGCAGTTGAACTGATTGGTGAATTAGAGGGGCAAGGCCCCTCAAGGACAAGGTTGGACCCAGTGGCTACCTCATTGGGCTCAAGCCTAGGAACAATCAGGAAGGTGATACAGGACTGTGTGGTGCTTTGTTCTGTGGCGCGTGAGGTCTCATGCACAGAATGAAGGGGCACCTAGCAACAGTAGCAGCAGAAGCTGAACAAAAGATACCAGAAAGGAGATACAAGGGTGAATTTGTCACTGGCTGGGTAAGGAGCAGCCATCTTGAACTCTTGTAAGCGGCATTCAACTGAGAGAGTGGCGTGGCAGTTTTCCACCTCTCCTGGTAACTAGAGGAGTGGAGAGTGCCATCACCCCCACCCCCCCAAGTGACAGGTTACACACAGCCCTGCATACTCTATACTCTGCCTGAGGTTGGAGCTACCCTCTTGTGGTTCTAAGACCTGCGCATCGTGCTTAGGGGTCATAGATTCTACCTTATCAGACCAGTACTATGTCAGACAAGTAGCCTGTCACCGACCACACTGGGTGGGTAAAAATTCCTTCTGTAGCCACTCATCTTATTGCCAGTTGCCAACTGGGCTCAAAAGAGTCTTTTTGGGAACAAGCACCCAAACCTTAACCACCACCTAAGCTGGTATGAAATATTTCTGAATCAAAGTCTCTGACCCCAGACAACAAGTGGGCGAGTAGAAACTAATCTGGGACTACTCCCTCATGCTTCATTCCTTGAGGATATATATATATATATATATATATATATATATATATATATATCCATCCAAGAAACTGAAGGACCTCAAAATCCAATTAAACCTAAAGGATAATCACCACGACATCATAATAAAACATTCCAGAGCAAATACAAAGAAAGAATTGAGAACAGCTCAGGAAAAAAATTTTTTCTACAAAAGACAACTAATAAGACTGATTTCTCATCATAAACCATGCAGATAAGAAGACAATAGACGAAGCATACAGTTGAAAGAATAAATTGACAAGTACAACAAACCTGCAAGACTAAAAATGGGGAATCAGATCAATTTGTAATAAATATGATTACAAAATAAATAGAGTGAATAGACTTTCAAATGGAGAGAAATTCAAGAATATCTGAAGATAGAACATACTGTTTTAAATTTGGGAGGACATTAAGTTACAGAGTAACTTGAAAGAAAATGAATAAACCTTATCAAAATAAAAAGGAAGCAGAAAGATTTCATAAACATTGACCAGAAGAAAATTAAAAAGGAAGAACATAGCATGTCTTAAATGGAAAAAGTGGAAGAAAAAACTCATGCCTAGAGTTGTAATATAAAAAAAATTCTATGAACAAAATTCTGAATGATGCACAAAGCACCAAACAAAGATAATAAGAATGCACAAACTCATTGAACCAAAAAGAATCATTCTACCATTTTATATACTCAAGAACCAATGGTACTGAAGGAAGAAACCCATGCCACACTGAAGACATTAGTCAAAAACAAGGCTCCAGAAATTGATGGAATAACACTTGATACTTTAAAAGCTGATAAAGCACTGGAAGCATTCATTTGTCTATACCAAGAACTTGGAAGACAGCTATCTCACCAACTGTCAGGAAGAGATCCATATTTGTACCCATTCTCTAAAATGCACAATTTTAGAAGAATGTGATTGATATCACATGAAAGTAAATTCTGTTGAAGATCACTGGACAATGGTTTTAGCAGTACACTGACAGGAATCTGCTGAAAATTCAGGCTAGACTCAGAAGAGGATGAAGGAAAGGGGTATCATGGCTAAGGAAAGACTGAAGTTGTGAAGGATTTCATCTTGCTCCAATCCACAATCGATGTTCATCAGAGCAGCAGTCAAGAAATTAAATAGTGCATTGCATTAGGTGAATCTGCTGCTGTACAAGACTTCATTAAAGTGATGAAAAGCTTCAATGTTGCTCTGAGGACTAAGGTGCACCTGACCAAAGCTAGATATTTTCAATCATCTCATAGACATGTGAAAGTTGGACATTGAATTTGGAAGACTGGAGAAGAATTTATGCATTTAAATTATGGTGCTGGAGAATATTGAAAGTACCATGGACTGCCAAAAAAATAAACTGTCCTGAAAGAAGTTCAGTCAGAATGCTCTTTTGATTTAAGGATGGTAAGACTTATACATGTATATCCAAATAGTCTTAGATAGTCTCACACACTTTGAATATATTATCAGGAGAAATTAATCCCTGAAAATACACATCATGATTGATAAAGTTGAGGGGAAGCAAAAAAGGGCAAGTGCCTCAATAAGGTGAATTGACAAGTAGTTGCAGCAATGGGCTGGAACATAACAATAGTTACAAGGATGGTGTAGGACTTGTCATTGTTTTGCTCTGTTGTACAGAGGATTGCTATAAGGAACCTAACAGCAACAACAATAGATAGTGAAATGACAGCAATGAAGAAAATGACAAGAAAACCGCACACAAAATTAACTCATTCCCCAAAATTATGTGAATGAGACCACTATTGTAAAATAACAAGAATGATCTTAATTTTAAAAGAAATCTTTTATGATGGTTACCAGTGAAAGAAGGTGGAAAGAAGTCATCGGTAGGCCAGTGTTAACATGGGTGAAGAGGAAGATTGGCAAAAAATATCAGAAGCAGAGGAAGACAAGTTAGTAAAGTTATACAGGCATTCCTACAGTAAATGTGATCTATAAGTGGAGACGCAGGTAATCATGCAGGCTGAACAGGAGTGTGATGGAAAGTGGAATATACCACAAATATATATGATAGAAAACAGTTGTATATGTGTACTTTGCTGTGAATTCACATGTGAATGTTGTGGAACATACAGTAGGAAATGTTATGAATGAGTACTTCTCAGGCATAACCAGCTTCTTGAGGGAACAAATCACTAATCTTGAGTGAGTGAGACCACAGTCGTGGGGGATACTCAGACCAGTTGGCACAACAGTTCACAAACACAATGTTCTAAAACCAATTTTGGTTACTAGAAACTAGAGTCTTTAAAGCTCCCAAATAGCCATATATTGAGCAATTATCAGTCTCTCCCTGCCCAAAAGAAAGAAGAGTGATGGAAATGGAAAGATACACGGAAACAATGACATAGTCCAAGAGTCTAATGGCCGTGGAAACATCAGTCTCAATGATCCAGAGACCAGAAGTAGTTCAGCTGTGACTACCAACTAACTTCTCTGAAAGGGATCTCAATAGAAGGTTCCAGAGATACTGGGTGGAAATTGCAAAACAAAGTTCAAAAAATTTAAAAGATACCAGGCTTATTAGTTGGATATAGACCGGAAGAACTCTGAAGACAACGACCCTTAGTTACCCTTCGGGTCTGGAACCAAAATCACCCCCAGGGAGGTGTTTAAGGGGAACAATGACACTAGTGAGGTACACGTACGTTAGAATCATCAACCATTTAAGATCAAATGTACCCAAGGACAAAGTTCAGCAGAGCCAGGGAAGAAGGAGTCATGGAAACACAGAGAGGAAGAGGGATAAGTGATGGCATACTGAGGGGATTACAATGAATGAGATGAAACATAATGTATTTGAATTGTTGAATGCAAAGTAGATGATCTACTCTGTGAACTTCCACCCAAATCACAATAAAGCGTTTCTCAAAAGGTGACATCTTTGCTTTTTAATACTTGAAAAAATTGACAAAACCAACCCATCATTTTGTTTCTTGACCATTCCTTGTATGGACAGTGTATGACCTAGAAATCAAAAAAACAAAACACCCAAAACAAAAACACAAACTCACTACCACTCAGTCAATTCTGATTCATAGTGACCCCCATGAGTTTCTAGACGAACTGTTCATTGGAGGAGAAAGCCCCGTCTTTGCCCCTGCAGAGCTGATGGTGGTTTCAAACTGCTGACCACGGGAATCACAGCCCAACGTGTGACAAATACACCGTCTGAAGCACGGAACCTGGTCACTGGTATCACTAGTCAATACTGGAACCATCCAAGTTGCATATTTTAGAACATTACAGGGCATAAAAATGCACATCAAACTTATAAAGTTTTAATCAATATTATGCTTTTCTGGAGCCACAAGACCTGAGCATATTATGGCAAATGACCAGCTCCTAAGTGCTGCCTGACAATGGACACAGGAGTTGTTTTAGATGATTCCTTGATGCCTCATGCAGGAGACTGAAGGGAAGTGGGGAGAAAAGCTAACCGGTTGCCTCTGAGTCGGGCCAACTCATGGCAACCCTGTGTGTGCAAAGGAGAAACACACTCCATTTGGAATGTTTTTGAATTTTTTCAAGGCTCTGATCTTTCTGAAGCAGCAGATGGGCCTTTCTTTTGAGGCATCTTTGCGTGCGTTGGAACCACCAAACTTTTAGCTAATAGTTGAGGGCTTAACTGTCCCACAGCCCATGAAAATATTCCCTGAGAGGCAGTATCTTAAACAGCTTCTGGGCCGATACTTAATGCAAAGTAAATGCCGAAGGAAGGATACTAGAAATGAAGAGCATTATCCCATGATGTTACTGGTGCCATCTAGTCAGTTCAGACTCATAGCCACTCTATCTACGACAGGACAAAACACTGCCTAGGCCCACACCACCCTCACACTTGTTCATGTGTTCGAGTTCATTGCTGCAGCCATCTTGTTGCGGGTCTTTCTGTTGCCACTCTACTAAGCACGATGCCCTTTGCCACGTACTGATCTTTCCTGATAGCACATTCAAAGGATGTGGACAAAGTCTCGTCGTCCTTGCTTTTAAGAAGCTTCCGATTGTTGTTTTTCCAAGACAAATTGGTTTGTTCTTTTGGCAGCCGGGAGCACTTTCAGTATTCTTCACCAGCACCATAATTCAAATGAATCCTCTTCTTCAGCCGTCCAAATTCAATACTCAATTTCCACATATATACGAGGTGATTGAAAATGCCATGACTTGGTTCAGGTACCCCTTAGTTCTCAAAGTAACACCAAGCTTTGCATTACTTTAAAGAGAGAAGTCTTGTGCCTGAGATTCACCCATTGCAATACATGCTTCCATGATATGTATGTCTATACAAGGAATACCTTGTTATTCTAGACAGCACATCTCCAGGAAGTCATAAGTATAGACACCATCTAGGGAAAGAAGAGAGCAGGAAAATGAGCAACAATATGGATATCCTAGTACTCTACGATTATTAAAAAGCGAAACACCAACCTGTTATCAAAATTTAGGATTCAAGAGCCAGTAAATATCCTTTTATTATTGCTATTTTAACCCCTGAATACTCCAGGATATGTCTCCCAAGAAGAAAATTGTCTTCTACAGTCTAACTATACATTTTTACAGTCAGGATGCTCAACATTTATATTATTATCTAATATAGAATGCACATCCAAATTTATTCAATTGTCTCAATGTCTCTTACAACCTTCCATTCTTTTTGCCCTCCCTCCTTTTTCCTTCTCTCTCTCTCTTTTTTCGGAACAGGTGCTGTATTGGGAAGGCAGGGTGGGGTCCAAGGGCCCGGGCTCAGTTGGCGGCCAGGACCTTCTGCACCCAGGGCATCAGCTCGGTGACGTGGGCATACACGGCAGGCGTGGAAGTGCAGCAGTTGCCACTGCCCAGGACACGATGCCCACCAGGGTCCAGGCGACGCCCTTCTGGCAGACTAGGGGGCCCCCGGAGTCACCTATGCTGCAGGAGAAGCCACTGGCGCCTGCGCAGGCCATCATGTCGGTGATCTTGCTGCCCCAGCGTTAGTTAGGGGCAGTCAGCGTTAGTAGGGTGGCCTGCTGAGGCTTCTCAGGGGTCTTGTTGGCGTTGTACTTGGTCTTGCCCCAGCCCGTGGTGGCGCAGAGGGAGACGGCAGGGAAGTCGTCCTGGGCGCTGGACAGGCAGAGGGCAGACACCGTCTGGGAGAAGTGGGTGGCTGTAACCAGCTTCAGCAAGGTGATGTCATTGCTGATGGTGAACAGGATGAGCTTGGGGTTCTTGAAGACCTGGGCTATCTTCATACCTGGATGTCCTCGGCGTCAGAGCCCTCGTCACACTCTCCAGCCATGACCAGGTGAGAGGTCCTGACCCCGCAGTGACCACCCAGTCCTTGCTGATCAGGGAGCTCCCGCAGAAGTGGAAGCCGGTGCTATCCTGCAGGGACTGGGGCCAGGAGCCTGGCACAGCATCCTCTCCATTGATGATCCTGGACAGGCTGCTCAGCACAGGCTCTGGTAGGCACGTCGTGGCCAAAATGCCCCCACGAGGGCGAAGCAGCAGAGGAACCAGAAGCTAGCCATGGTGCTGTGGTCAAAAGGGAGAGTTCCTTCTCTTTTGTGACCCCCAATCCAATAAGTTATCTCACATTGCATTGATTTGGCATGAGCCTCTACCTTTCTTATTGTGGGAGTCCCCTTGCCTATCTTTCATGGAATTGATCATTTCTAAGAGTACAGGCAGATTATTTTACAGAATATTTCTCCATTTGAATTTGGCTAGTTGTTTCCTCATTATTGAATCAATTTAGAGATTTTTGGCAAGAATACTACATGGGTAATATTACATCATATAAATTTGAAAGAGAAATGATTTAAGGGTAAGAAAGTTCTACTATACCCAAAAGAGTACTTGTAAGTTTCAAGAGAAGACAAATACAAAAAAAGAGGCTCAAAGTGATGCAAAGTAAAGAATAATTTTAGTCCATATAAGTCCAAACTTATTAAGAAATCAAGAGGTGTTTCAGAAATAACTTTTAGCAAATGAAATTTTGAGAGTTAATAAACCTTTCCACAAATATCCCTTAATATTATTCTGAAGAACAAATGCTGAGTTTGCTATACCAACTTAACCAAAAAATGGTATTTTCTAATGTCTGCTTCCATAAAACCATTGCAACCCTCCCCCCCACCCCCACCCCCACACAAAATCTCCTTTCTGAGTACATTTAAAGAGAGACAAAAATCCACTTTTAGAGAAGATTATTTACACATTAAGATCTACTAACCTGAAGTTGATTATATCTATAGTGACCTTGAATATGGAATTATTTAATTTAGCAATCCAAAATCCTCCAAAACTTGAGCACAATTTAAAATTCCCTAAGTAGATAATAAATACAGAGAACCAGTCATTTTTCTGAACCAAAACCTACTTATAGTTGTCTTTCATGATAGTACAGCATGATGAAAATTGCATGAGTTTTGGGTGAAGAATTTAAACCCTAACATTGTTATTCTCCAGCTCCTTGTCTATATAACAGTCATTTAATGCATTTAAGTCATATTTCCCATATCTGTAAAATAGAAATGATCCCTATCTTTTACACTCTTATTATAAATGAAATGTGGTATCAGATCATAGTGTCCCCAAAACAAAACCCACCGCCATTGAGTCAACTCTAGAGTAGAACTGCTGCTCCCTAGCATTTCAGAGGCTGGAAATCTTTATCAGACTTGAAAAATAAATGGCATTAGCATATCAAGCAAGAGCTTAATCTTTAGAAAATTGCAGAATCCAACAATGAAAGGATGAACAATCCAGTCAAAAAGTGGGCAAAGGACATGAATAGACAGTTCCCCAAAGCAGGCATCCAGATTACCAACAAACATGAGAAATGTTCAATACCACCTGCCATCAAAGAGTTATAAATCAAAGCCATGATGAGATAGCTGGCATGATAGCAAAGGTTTAAAAGTATAACAAATGCTAGAAAGGGGTTAGAGAGATTAGTCCCCTGGGGGGACTAGCTGTACAGTCATTGTACAAAGCAGGAGAGTACTAGTTCCTCAAATCATTGGGAATAAAAATGCTATATGATTCAGCAATTCCTTGGGGGAAAAAAGAAATATCACCCAGAAACCAAACAGATATATGCATACTTATGTTCATCACAGCACCATTCACAATAGCAAAAAAATGGAAATGTCCTAAATACCCATTAGTGGAAGACTAGATAAACAAGCTTGGCATGTATACCCAATGAATCCTTCACATCACTGAAGAATAAAGATGAAAGAAGGACAATGATAGATTTGGAGAACATCTAAAGAAAAGATTTGATTTCTGAACACAAGTGCCAGAAGATCTGATGAACTGTCGGATGACCTTAAGAACATTATACATTTTTTTAAAAGGTCATTTAAAGGAGAGGAAAGAAGGTAAAGATTAAAATGGGTGTCAGAGGAGACTCTCAAACTGGCTCTCAATTACTGAGTAGAAAAATCCGAAAGAAGAAATGTTGAAGTAAAGAATTGAACAGAAAATAGCAAAGGGCAGCTAGAGACGAGCCAATGGTATTGAAGTGAGTCAGGCTGTACTGAAACAAAGCAAAGATAAGAGCATTTACCTTATTAGAAACAAGATTCATTACCATTCTCTTCAAACATTACTGCACTGTTAGTTTCATTATTTGGCAATACATTCATGGAACAATTTGCCCACAACCATTGTTCTAAGAAACAAATTAAAGAACACCGTAAAGTTGATTGCCGAGCCTCATCAGTTTATTAGGCACCAATTTTACTTACAGTACTTACATTAGTGGTAAGGGGGGAGCTGTAGAGTATTGGGCTCTCTAAGCGGCATGGCGAGAACCACCAATAATAGTGTGTGGTAACCCTGTAGCCCTTTCCAAAGCTATGATTCCTGTGGCCTGCAGAGATCAGACCTTGCTTCTTCCTGTACTTGTGATGTGACTTAGTGATCAACTGGGTGTCAGGATTTCTTTTGATAGGGTTCTAGAATAAATTGAGGAGGTTGACTTAAAAAGATGTACGTGAAATCTTCACCAACCTACTAAGAATTCAAGATTCTCAGAGCCTTACAGTGCTACAGCTCTTTCCTAGCCAATAGAGTGTATTGAAGTTGACGAATCTTTTTTTTTTTTTTTTTGGCATCACTGCCCTGGTGGGAGTAGGAAGCCCAGCCTTGCTCCTGGAGAGCTGCTGCTGGATTTGAACCACTGACCCTGTGGGCTGCAGACCCACACACAATCACTGCGCCACCGGGCCTCTGCTCATGAATTTTCCTTTTGTAGTCTCTAAACTATGGTTAATCCCTTCAAGGCATTGCAATATATCTCTAGGACAGTGGTCCTCAACCTTCCTAATGCCCAACCCCCGTGTTGTGGTGAACCGCCCCACCATAAAATTATTTTTTTTCCCACTGCCCTGCATAAAATTATGTTTGTGGCTGCTTCATAACTATAATTTTGCTACTGTTATGCATTGTAATGCAAATATCTGATATGCAGGATGTCTTTTCATTGTTAAATATTGAACATAATTAAAGCATAGCTATTAATGACAAAGACTATGTAATGATATATTGTGAAATACTTAATTCTAATTACAAATAAATGAAATTTTGTCTTGAAGCATGGTGTAGCATGGCTAACAGTTTTCACGCCAGGGTACACGTATATGGGTGTATCTGCATGTGGGCAGATCTGCCTGAAGATGGATAGAGGAGTTGTGCCTCAGTTCCAAAGACCATTGGAAATATGTTTTCCAATGGTCTTAGGCAACCCCTGTGAAAGGGTCATTTGACCATGAAAGGGGTCTCAACCCTCAGGTTGAGAACCACTGCCCTAGACTTTTGCATTGGGCCTTTGTTTTGCATATTTCATGTGTTTTCTTAACATGGTCAATCATTTGTCTAACTTCTTGATCATATGGAAACAAATTATGATGACTACTTTACTCTCCTTGCCTAGTTTTGGCGAAATTAATGCATGAGTTTTGATCGTTTTATCTCTTATTATAAACTGAATAGTCCTGCTCCTTAACATGCTTGATAATTGTTAACTAGATGTAAGACAGTATAAATTTTGATGTTTGAGGAGTGGATATATATCACTCTTTTGGGCCCTTGTTTTAGGATGTAGTTAATTCCATTGAAGAGGGTTTGATTTTTTTTTTTTTTT